>JAULKM010100319.1:0-10547 GCA_032355605.1 Rubia tinctorum
AATCTTACAACAAAAAGATAACAAAAGAGATGTTAAATGCTTCAGAAAACACATGCATTTGACGTCTCATCAGAATGCGATGTCATTATTCCATCGATCTTACTTCAGTTGGAGCGACCATCGTGCAATTCGCACATTTATATTTTCTGCAATTTATTTAGTATGTGACGTCGCACCCTTATCAAGTAACCAATCAGTTATATCGAATCATAAGCGGCGTCGTTGTAACATGTTGACCATGCCATTATTTTGGATCGAGATTTTAGCGAAGCCGCTAATACATGTCGGCCTAATCATTATTTGAATTGACGTGTATGTGCAATGCCTAGCCGTTTTAATAGATTAATTGAATTGATTTCTATCAAACCATTTTCTATCTATCAGAATATTTAACATCCATGACAATATGAATTTCAGGAATCATAGCTAACAATGTTGGCTCGAGCCGTTCCCTGATTGAGGTGAGCGATTTTTTTGTTTATATTTAAATTGCCTTTTCTTGTATTAATTATATTCTAAATTAATGTATAATAATTTCGTTGACCAATACAGATATGTAGCAATTCGGATGATGACCGTCCGCAGACTACATTCAGCGATATCATTCTGCATTTTGTCCACACACTGACCCAAACGAACTTCGGGTCAATTCCCATTCTGGAAAGTAATCCATTTTACACATGAATTTTATTTTCAATACACTTTTAATATAGATTACTTTCATATTTACTGAATGTGGTATTTTGTTTATAATTCAGTACGTGCCTAGCAAGATTGTGGATCTCCTGCCGTTGTACAAGTTGCCTGTTGTGCCCAGGTGCAACGGAAGGGAGTACCACATGCATTACTTGAGGAACACAAGGATGAAGACCCTGACGCCGAAGGGTTTTAAGGAGTTTCTTGATGCTGAGGAACTCAGAGTTGGGGACACACTCAACTTCGAACAGATAAGTGGTGTCTGGCCTATAGTTTTTAATGTTATAGCTCTTCTCATAGATATAATTAGTTGTTTATCCTAGACTTGATCCGAACATTTATATCAAACAAATTGATTCATATTTGGAACAATATTTATTTTTTTGTATTACAATCTTTAATATTTAATTTATAATCTATTTGTTGAATGTTATTTTAATGTTATTCAATTCTTAATATTTAATCTAACATATGGACAAAGTTTTAATAGTAGAATCATTATCAAGACTGGAAAAAATTGTGTTTAATGAATAATTTTTTTCAATTAGTCTGAAACTAGCAATTGTTGTTGCGAACAAAATTTTAAATAAATTCGAACTGTTGACCGGCTGCTTGGTGGGTTGAAAATTTTAAGACCGTGTAAATCTGTGACGTTGGTAAGGGGTCGACACCATGTTGCCTTATCTGATATTGGTGAGACATCGCATAATGCAAGACGGACTTCACAATGGTCCAAAACAACAACATTTCGAAATGGGTATAAATAGTGGGACCCTAATTATCAGTTCAAACTTCTCTTCACAAGTTTTCTGTGAATTCCAACACCCCCCCCCCTCCTTTCTCTTCTCCCTTGGAAAAATGTATGATTTTTCTAATCTCCTAACATCTAATTTTTTAATTGCTACTTTACATTGGTCGATTTATGGTATGTGAATATGTTTTGTTTTTTGGTTATCTAGTTTTTTCTCAGATTTATGAGAGTGTGAACTTTCTTTGATTGTAAACGAAGGTACTATGTTTTTGTATGTTTCCAAAGGGTTTTTGTTTAATTATGTGCTGAAAAAGCTTCATTTTTTTGTTTTTATGTTTCTTCCCGTAGCTTCCTCTGATACCTGCGATGTTGGTAAGCTATCTGTCACAACTCAGATTATGCAATTAGGGTGCAACGTCGCTGATTCTTATTTCTTGTAGCTTGTTCTTCAGTATGAGATGGGGCAACTATGTCGATCTATCCTTCGCTATGACCGAAATGTTGCCAATGTCGCATAATGGCATCTAAGTTTAATTTGGAATTGCATATGCAACCTCGTTCTTGTGTGCGTCATGTTTTGGTTTCTACCAACCACTTAGTGAAGTTGCTGGTACATGTTGACCAAACCATTACTTTGGACCAACATGTACCTGTGAATCTTTGCTAATGTCGCACCTTGGATTCCATAGGCCTATGTTTTCCATTACCCGCTGTTTGTTTCCGTAGTGGCTCATGGCATTTTGCTTCAGCTTCCAAATGCAAAACATGTGCTTTGTGGTACTGAAAACCTGTAATCAAGGTTCATAATGAACACGATGTTTGCAGCCATACATATCATTTGTAAGATCAGAAAATTTGAAAAACTGATGGTTAACATCACCAAAATAATAAGAAACATCACTTAGAATACTGTAAACAAAATTCATAAAACGGGACAATTTAAGTATTTGTGATTAGAACTTGGAAAAAAATTATTTTTACCTCTTCAATTGATTTATACATTGCTAAATCCTGCTATGTGAAGATCGTTACAGGTTCCTTTCCTCAAATAGACTTTCTTATCATTTGCAGCAGCAGAATGAACTTGTTAGCGTTTTGTCGTTGATGAATGTGCAACCAAATATTATGTTCGACTTGTGGTTGTTTACACCTACGAATTGAGCACATATGAGGTTGTACTTGTTAGTGCGATATGTCGTAACAAATATCACGATGTCTCAATAAATGTTGTACTCCTCAGCTATCATAAATTCTCACCAAAATAGTGCACACAATTTCCCATCTTCACTGTTCAATTTCACCCTAAAAAAACTTTCATTTTTTTTTCTACGAGTTTTCCGCGCTGGACTATGATATTTGAGTATCGCCTCCTTCTAATTGCTTCATTCTGAGTTGGTTCATATAATTTATGTGGCATCTCATTGTGTGCCCTAACTATTTTTCACCACCTACGTCTAACCATGTATTTGTAACCAGTTGCAGATTTCAAACTGGCTGCTTCTGTAGGACTTTTCTTTTTTCCTTCTTCGATTTTGTTGTAGGTGCAACCATTCAGCCTTGTTTGCTCGTGGATGTGATCGACAAAGTTGTGCTTGACAACATACATTTTATCTACAAGTTTGATCCTGATCGCTGCTCTGCATCCAGTCAGCGAGATGTATAATTCCTTCCTTTTTACTACTGTTTGTTTCCAGTTTTGGTGTAATAGACATGCCTTTGGTTTTCCATTGGCAAGAACAAGTGTATTACCTAATGGTAATCATACCTTCAACCTTGCGTGTTGTTTTTTGATGCAAAATCCCCTTGCATTAACATTTCTCTGGTACTGGTTTTCTAACTTTTCCCTAGAATTTCCTTTAATCCCTTCAAATGCCCATAGATATCACATCTTGGATTTTGTTACCAACCCCTGCTCATCAAAATATGATAGGAACATCATCATGGATTCGATAGAGATTCATCAGAGTTTGTGTCATAAATATCATAACCAGATTCGTTGAGAATGATATTGGATATCATCGGTGATAAACATGCAAAGATCAACAAAATATTTTGGAACATCAGGTGTACTATAATTAAGATGAATAGAGTTGAGCATCCGTTTTTCCATTTTTATGTTGTTAAACATCATTGTTCGGGTTCTTAATCATTAACCAGAATGTCTGTAAAGCTCACGTATTCCATGTTCATTTTAAAGCAAGATCACAAATTACTGAGTTGGATGAACATCAATTCAAAACCATCACGAATTACACAGTTTGGTGAACATTATTTCAATAGCATCAAATATCAATTCATTCATCAATTAAACACAATACAGGTTGTAGTTATGAACATTAATTGTAAACAATTGAAAATAATTGAATCCACTTTGCAGCTACAACAATCACACTTTGACATTGATTTAGATATTTACCTTTTATTTGCATGATTCTGTTTTTTTCTTGCTCAATTTCTGCAAATTCAGGCTCGGTTAGTCGTTGATTCGAGCTTCATAAAATCCATTGGCATTCATTTTTATTCATAAATCATGCTATTATCATAATAATCAAAGTTCTTAACGTGATTCTCACGGTAAAATTTTGTTCAAGTCAACTTTGAGATAAATTCTATATTTGAGAAGAAATTGTGATTTACCTTATTTATTCTTCATCGATTGAGCTCAGATCTATTAAATTTTAAGTAATTGCAGCAATTTGATAAAATTGAATAATTGATTGATGCGAGTTGAAGATTTGGAGGAGTATGAGTTTGAGGTAAATTGGGAAAGAACGATCTGAGGAGAGTTTGCGGTTTTGGGGTTTTATTTTGTTTATTTGCATTAAGGTCCTTGAGTTTTTGGTGTGTTTTCTAAAATGGCACCGGAAAAAAAATATATTTCTATGTTTGCCAGAATTTATAGAAAGGGGGTATGCCAGGTCCATCGTATAACAGTTAGTTGGTCAAACAATACTTTCTTCACTTTTACCTTTTGATATTCCATGTATTTTAAAATATAAATAATTATATCCAACCTTAAAAGTTTTAAAAATGATTTAAAAAATATATTTAATCAGCTAACCATTAGACGGTGTAATAAGAAACGCTCTTATAATATACATGTTGTTATAATAATAATTATATTAATAATGTATATGTTATGATAGTAATAACACTAGTTATATGTAAAATTTAGAAAATTAAAGGTGGATTTTTTTTATTTTATTAACATAAAATAAATATTGTTAAGGATATTTACTAATATTATTAATTAAATTGAAATGGAATGAAATTAAATTAAATTCAACTAAACATTACTTAAATTCGTCCTCTTTTTTTTCTAAGTAATGCAAGAAGAGTTTCCGTGACAAAGTCTAAACATTATGTAAGGGCTTTTTTGCAATATTAACTATATTATAGTTCCAATGATCTATCTCTAATAATTTTACATGGACCTATTTCTAATATTTTTTGGGGATTTTTTTGTCCAATTTTTTCCATCATTTTCCCGCCAGCTACAATCTGCAAAAATAATTTTAAAAAATTAAAATTCAAAAAGTCAATATGATCATCGAGGTGAAAATGATAAACATCCGCTAAACTTCGCAAAATATCAACGGAAAATCATAAAATATCAACTAAAAAATTGCAGCAAAATGTAGATAAAAAATCAAATAAAATTTTACAAAGTTATCAACTACAAGTAACAAAAAATCAACTTAAAGTCATAAAAACATCAACAAAAATTAAGTTTTCAGTTTTTTTACAATTACAAACATCAACCTATATCACCCAAAAAGCTAATAACATCAATTCCTATCACCTAAATTTCACCAGAAAAATGAAAAATGTCAACATAAGAAAAAATACACTACAAAATATCAATTCCTATCACCTGAAACTCACCTAGAAAATGAAAAACAAGAACATGTGGAAAAAATCCTAAATATATCAACCCTTATAAGCCCAATAAAACTACAAAATATTGACTCATATCAACTAAAACTCACCCGAAAAATGAAAAATATCAACATGAGAGAAAAAAAAACAAAAAAAATCTACGATACCTCAGAAGTATAAATTATTCACTCTGAAATTCATAAAACATCAACAATTCTTTTAATAAAAAAACTACAACTATCAACTTATATCACCTAAAAGCTACAGACATCAACTTCTAACACCTGAACCTCATATGGAAAATGAAAAATATCAACATAAGAAAAAAGACACTACAAACATCAACTCCTATTACTAAAGTCTCAGTCGGAAAATGAAAAACATCAACATGAGAAAATAAAAAATAAAAACTATAAATATCCATCCATATCACCCAAAAAAACTACAAACATCTACTCATATCAATTAAATCTCACCCGAATAATGAAAAAGATCTACATAAGAGAAAAAAATTACAAACATCAACAAAAAAGCTACAAACATCAAAGTCTAGAGTCATAACCACTACACCAAAAATTCGTTATTGAACATACACTCAATCAAATAATATTAAATCACAACATGTACATCAAGAACATAAATTCTTCAAAATATAGGTCATTGTGAGATTCGAACCCCAGACCTCCAACCTTAACAACAAGAGTACTAACCAGTAGATCAAACAATCTTTACTAAGAATATGTTCAGTGAGTAAATATTAAAACTCAGCAAGTCTTCGAAAAAATAAAACAAAAAATCAAACCTCATCTCTCAGACGCCGAAGCTCAGCCACCATCCGTCCGTCGACCGTTTGTCATCGTCGTGACCGTCCGTCCGTCGATCTCGCGTGTGGTTGCACGCGCACGTCTTCTTCTCCACAAAGCGAATGGATCTCACACGCCTGACGCTGCAACCGCGGTCGTGGCCTAGCTCGCCTCGCACCTCGTCATTGCCTCACCTCGTCATCGCGTCGCGGTCGCCTCGCCGGCGGACCTAGGACACGGTTTGTCAACGATGATGCGTTCAATTGCCGGAAAAATTAGATCGCCGAAGAACTAGGTCGCCGGGGTCGCATCAATTTCACCGCTGGAAGAAGAAGAATCTCGGTGGAGCGGTTGTGCAGCGGTTTCTATAAGGATGACACGAATACAGCACGAATACGCAAGAAAAATTCCGTCGAGTTGCTACGTCCTGTAGCAGTTATCGATTGTCGGAGACAGTTTCCGATCGGTTGTATAAAATTCTGAAATTTTTGTGATATAATCAATATATATTATTTTGATAATTGCATAGTAGGTCACTAAATTTATCAGCATATTTGTTTAAAAAAACCATATCCTAGATAAAACTTATTATAATTGCACAATAAATCATGTACTAAAGTTTAGCATGTTTAAAACAAGATTTGGGATGCAAGAAAGCCATCGGCTCATTTACATTTTTCTTTCCATTTTGAATTCATCCACATACTTTGGAAATCATTGACAGTATATAGTGGAAGTTTTTGAGTGATGCTACTGACTAGCTTTGTAGTTAAGCTGGTCCAATTCAGAGCAGTGGTCCTCTATATAGACCATACTCTCTGTAATTAAAAAAATAAATTAAATGGGAATAGATGGGGAAATTAGAGAGTTGGGTCATCATCAACGGAGATCTTTTGAAAAGGCGATCTTGTTGGACATGTAGCATCTTTCCCCACCAGCACGCACAACTTTCTTCCTCGATTGTAACAGATCAGCTCGTAAAGCAACTCAGCAGCAAGGATTAGTACCACCACATCCGCATCCACTTAGCTGATGATTGGTTCTCAATAAGCATCGTGGAAGCACTGGCGGATGCAGAAATTTATGCAAATTTAAACTTGAAAAATGACTGTGCGACTTATGAATTTAAGGATAATTTTTAGACAAAGTTTTTGGAAAAATCGTCTTTGTTTAGGTATATGAAAAAACGAGAATGAATTAAAATTATAGAAACGTAAAAGATTTTAATTGAAATATTAAAAATTTATATTGCAACATATAGTAGTTTTAAAGTTATGACTCGATTAATACAAGTCAATTTTTTAATCTAATTTACCGTTTAAACCTTAATCTTACCATAATTTATGCAAAGATCGTCTTTCAAGACACAGACTCTAACTTGTCAAAAATTGAAGATTCATCAAATATGGTATTTGAGTAGTACAAAATGCAAACACAATCTCATCATCAATTTTACAAAAACATATATCTTTTAATTGACAAACGTAACACCCCCGAATACCGACCACCTTGTTTATCGCAATTACTAGGTCAGACACATGTGTGTTACTAAAAATCCAACTAGTCAGACTACTTATATGTAGCAGTAAGCAATAAAGATGATGGGAAGCGATTTCAAAACTTAATTTAGTATTGCAATGAAAGATTAAAATAAATATTTTACATAGTTTAAAGGTACGTACACGGGTGGAAAAAGGTAATAAAAGGCAGTTTTAACTTCTAAAGAAGGCAAATTACAGGTGTCTTCTCGGGCTCCGCCTTCATTCATATAGGTAGAAAAACCATTTTTTATTAGGGTTCGAAATCGGAATCTATTTATGAGGTTCTTAAAAAAAGCTGCAGGAAACTTGAGTTTTTTGGGAAACTTGAGTTTTATGGCAACCTTGAAGCAAAAAAAAAAACTGGAGATCCACACTCAAATCGTCAACAGAGAAACATGACTTTCCCATTTGAGAAACTAACAGAGAATACAAGAAATCAAAACCTCAAATCATCCAAAAATTAAAAACATGAAACTGACTTGTTAAAAAACAGGACCTCAACCTTCTCCGGCGGCGGAAGGCTAGACCTGGCGGAACGAGAGCATCGCGGCGGAAGGCTAGATCAGGCGGCAAGGGAAAGCTATAACTGGGAAGGTGACGTGACAGTAAAGAGGCGACATGGCAGTACGAGAGCAAGGAGGCGACGCTGCGATGCGAGGGTGGGAGGCGATGCGACAGTAGGGAGACGAGAGCGGCAGAAGGGAAATGAAAGAAGGAGGGGGCCAATGGTGGAGGCATGAGAATGTGGAGGTTAATGGTGGAAACGAAGTGAGGGTGAGGGGAGGCGTGCGCTGAGAAAGAGAGAAAATCTAGGGGGGATTGGTTCTGGAAAAAATTAAGGGGAAGAAAACATACTCCCTCTGGTTTTTTTTACATTGACTCACTTTCTCTTTTGGGGTGGTTTTTTAATATTGACCATTTTCTCCTTTTGGAAAATTCTAGATTGTTTTCACCCACATAATTTAATTTTTACTCTTTCAATGCATTCTCAACCACTAATTCTACCTTCCTAAATCCAAGTGTTAAAATCAAGTGAACCAATGCTAGTGAATCGGGGAGTAAGAGACTCTATTTTTATAATATAGTGGGTCAAAAGGCCCAAAAAAGTTAGCCCATTAATGGTGGTTATAGCTCATGTTAGAAAACCAGGAGTTAATGCTAGCATACCGAAACTCCACGGGTAATTTTTCTAGTTGTACGATCCAGTATTTAACGTTTCCCGTAAATTTCGACCAATAATCCATAGCATTAGGGACCCCAAGAATCACGTACAAGTATTCAAGTAGAATGCAATCAAGTTGGACACGGAAAGATAAAGTCCAAGCAGGTCATACACATAATATCACAACAATTAAATACAGTGCGATAAGATACACGTCGTAATTTTCATATCATACAAACAAAATAATTAACATGAATAATCGCAATATTAACATAATATATTATTCATTAATTAAATTATTCAACCAACACATTTTATTAAACAATCATAATATAGCATGCAACGGTCGATTTCAATTCAATTCTTACAAAGATGGTGAAACACTCACCTTGAAAAAGCGTAGACCCGTTTGAAATTATAAAAACTCCATCGTAAACTAATATAAACATCTTAGTTTCCGTATCCTATTTGTAAATGGGATTGATTTCCTTATAATTTGATCAGAGAAATCAACCTGCGACATGTATATATACATATACATACACATACACACATATATGTATACATATATACATATATGTGTTGGTATATACATATATATACATATATACATATAAATATTCTTTTTCAGGATTTGTAACGTGAACACAATTACCACTATATTTATTTTAGTTGTAATTTAAAAAAAGTATAAGGTTTTATATTGGTATGTACCTCCCTAACCAAGAAAGTCAAAATCTAAAGTCAACACCTTGCATCAGCGGACCAGAATAGCGAGCACAAAGAACAATCAGCAGAATGTGAAGTACACCTCACCTCGAGAAGGAAGAAAATCAAGACCCACGATTATCTAAACAAGACCAAAATCGAATGATAAAAGGATCACAACATGGACCATGATCACATGATTAATCTGTTAACGTGGACCATGATCACACGATTCAATAGTTATAAATGAAGACCAAGGATAATGAAAGAGGTAAGGACACATTTCCAGTAAAAATAATGGACATAAGCTAAGACTTACTTGAGCATGGAAATTATTCCCGGTAACTCCCCGGAACCTTATTTTTAGGTGTACAGGATGATTGTTCTTGGGGATTATGATGGCCCTAAAGAAATTACTCGCATCAGTGGCGCCATCTGTGGGGATTGTTTTTTTCTAGGGTCTCGTAATATCCTAGGAAGGCCAAGATTTTAACCTAGAATATTATTACTTGGTGCAATTACAAAAGCTAAATCCATTCTTAGGAACAATTTTTTTACAACAAAGCAGTATGAACATGTACTAGGGGAGAATGAACGATCACAAAATAAAAGGTATTATCCGTGCACGAATAAACGTTACCCTTAGTGACAAGGTACGCCCTAACACATCAAAATCTAAACATTGTACATGAATTGAAGTATTGATTAACAAATGCTATGCCTAACTAGAAAGGTAAAAAAATTCTCTCTCTAGAATAGAGATGGTACGTCCATTTTATATAGTTATTTTAGGATCTTTTGTACTCATTTTGGTAGAATTTTATGCTTTAGATACCATATTTTACCTTAAATTCCTATTATTAGAGTTGAGAGCGACTTTATCGCTTTTGCCACTTGTAATAAGAATTCTGTGAGATGAGATAATTGTTAAAGATTTGAAGACCTTGAAGACTCCATTTTGAAGACTATGAAGACTTTTGAAGACCCGGAGAAAGGAAGAAGAGAAG
>JAULKM010100320.1:0-10546 GCA_032355605.1 Rubia tinctorum
ACCGACTCCTTCTACCTCAGGCCGGCGATCTAGGTAGGGCTGGAGCCCTACCTCGCGTACCATTGGTTCCGCCCCTGCACCTTCACAAAGACGTTCTAGGTTATAGTTTTGCTACAATACTCATAAGATACATGCAGAATAATAATTTATTAGTATCGTATCTTTGAAAAATACATTAAAAATAAATGTTACGCATATGTACCAATTATGTATCATAAAAAAATATAGTTTCTTAATTTGCTTCGACGAAGAAGTATTTAGTATTGGCTAACACGTTTTTAACGGTTTATTATTAAATATGAAAACAATTGTCCCAAATAACATATAATAGAAATTGTTATTTTTTTATAGTGTTGTCAACTGGGGATATTGAATTTATTTTGACTAATCTAAACACAAGTTTTCTAAAAATAACATACTAATATTATAATATGATACTGATTTTAATTCTTTACTATGTATAATCAATCATAACTGGTTAACATACTATATATTATAATTTTTTATTGATTTTAATTCTGTACTATATGCAATTAATTATAACTCGTTAAAATATATAACTTCTAAATATATATTTAAAATTATAAATATCTTAGTGTACCCATATATATATATCACTAAAGAAAATTCAAAGAAACATATAATGTGAAATAACAAAATGTTCGGATTTTTTATACAATGATATAGTACTTTGATAGAAATATGTATACATATTATTTATTTATGTATGACAATGTCTTGTTTTAGACCGACTAATTGTTAAATGAGAACATTTTATAATTAGTGAGACTAATAAAGTCATTTGTCATTTACTTTTATTTATTACAATGAGATACATATTATTATGATAACGTTTTCAAATGAATATGAACATATAAATAATTACTTTTTAAATAATTTGAATGAAATATTATAAAATAATTAATTTTTATTGTATTTAACATTTAACGATTTGTAACTAAATTAATTATTTCACTTCACAACTCATATAATATTCCTTAGATGACTAAACTTTAAAATTTTAAATAAAACTTAATCTCAATATTTTAATTAATGATATCGCGCAACGCGCGATGATACTCCATTAGTTTATAAGGAAATTATGAGCTAGTAGTTTTTTTTTTTGAAAAATTATGAGCTTGTAGTTAATACACAATTGTTGTGCGATGGTTATAAGGAAATTATGGGCTAGTAGTTAATACACGATTGTCTTTGGTCTAAAATTGTAACTGTAATCTTCCGTGTAACACAAGTCGCTACACTTGTTCACATGTTTTAACTGAGCGTGCATGTAGAGATTATAACATCTAAGAAACCTATCAACAACGACTAGTGGATCCAAATTGGTCCTACTAATTAGTTGTATTAATTTGGAGTACAGATAGCATGTGCTTAGAGGCCTCACATAATCACAATCAGTCTTTTTTGTACCTACTATATGCACAATGCATGTGATGAGTTTGCAACTGCCATCTAAACTCTAAAATCCCATACCGAACTTATATCCTACTCCGTATGATCTTTATTTTAATTTTGAAAAGTTAAATTTGATTCTACCTATTTAATTCAATAATTATTATCGTGTTCTAACATAACCTATTTAGCTAAATATGCACTAAAGTAAAACATAAACACGCAAGATTTGATTACGCAGTTCGGTGAAATTTACCTAAATCTACGGGGCCTGACCTAGTTCAGAATGAATCCACTAATCAGAAAGATAGAGTACAAATTATACCATACAATTATACCTATCTCATCTAATTCTTAACACGTGAATTCTGCAAGCTCCTACCGATCCGCCTTGATCAGACCCCCCCGACCTTGAAACTCGTCGACACTAGATCTCCTCCTCTCGAGAAATTAAGGCATATGATTATGAACTTGATCAACTGTTTAACTTCATGTTGGAACACCAACGAATGACTCTAGAGTAATTTTCGAATAATATGAAAATGTGAATGCATATTTTGTTAAATTAAATCCATAAGTCGCTTAGTCGTAATGTCCATCAATATATAGACCATCAGCAGATTGGAATTCTCGACATTTGTCTTCAAAATCTTCCGTTTCCAAATATGCTTATGAAATATATCCAAATCCCATAAATGAAGGGATTTTGCTTATCTCAGCATATCCCATAATATTTCATAAATCCAATTTTCTTAAGAATAGAGATTTTCCATAAATCCGGTATGCTTCAATTACACGCCTAATATAATATATTACAAAATCTCCAATCTTCCATAAATCAATATTTACACAATATAGTAAATAAATTAAATCTTTTATACTTCAATCTCCCGTGGAATAAATATTTCATTTTCTCCAATTTCCTTATTCCACCACACAAGTAATATTCTTTGCACGCTGAATATTATGTTCCATCTTGTGTGAATATAATTACTTCTCCACATAATATTATGATTACAATCAAATCTCTTGGAGATATAAATTGTCAAATCTAATCCCTTAAAGTAAGGAATTAAAATATCTCATCCATATCTCATTCCATAACCATATAATTCACCAAATTAATTCCAATTTCCATAAATCTAATCCAATCTCATAAATATAGGAGTTGATATATTCTAAAATCAAAAACCTTGGACGGGAATATTTTCTTCTCAGATTAGAACTCCAATTCCTTATATCACCGGATATTCCTTCTTTGACGTTTCAACATAACAATACCATATTTTCCCTAAATTGCCAATTAAACGAATATGAACTTTACAAAAGTAAGAATTTAAAGAATCAAAATAGAGTTTTTGACCTATTTCAATAAACAAGCATTCATCGAATACAATCAGTTGTAACATATCTTTTATACTCTCTATATCCCGGCCCCTAGTGATAAATCTATTAATGGCGGTGAAATACGACGTTAGACGACAGTTTTTTAAGGCGGTTCCAAATCATCGTTCTTGGAACCACCGTACAGTGAACTAGTCGTTAATGGAGGTTCCACAACCACCATTGAATGTTGTTTTTGTAAGACTAAATATACTTCAGGTCATATAGTTTGAACAACCGATTGAGATCCCCTACTGAGAGTTGGAAGAAAAGAAGAGAATGGGATGAAATGAAGAGAAAGGTTTATGGTCGATCACTTATTGTCTAAAGTTGTGTGTTTGATGGAACATCACAGACTCTTATATAGGCTAGGCTAGGACCCTGTCTAAATGGTAACTCTTCTCATCCCTTCCATCAAGAGACTTACATTATAGGAAGAGCACCCAAAATAACACCTCCACAAAAGGGTAGGTTGCAACTCACTTACTACCTTCATCAATGGTAAGTTACAAAATGTGAATAACACCTCCATTAAAAGATGAATTAATATTCACTTACTACCTTCATCAAAGGTAAGTTATAACATGTGAGTTTAAACAATCCCTTTATTACTTGATTTATGTGGTCCATTTATGTCTAAAACAATTTTTAACATTCTCCCACTTGGACCACATAACATTTTAATCTACTAGTGACCTATTTAAGATGGCCATAAACTTTATAGTCACTTAAGAATGAATTTATTTCTTTGTAAATCCTTGAATAAAAATAATAGTATACACGAATAAAGGCGGTTGTACTCTTTTATCAAGCATTTCCTTCAGTGTGTCACAATGTTCCATTATTTCTAGCCAAGTATTGAATCATTATGAATAACTCATAAAAGTTACTCTGGGTCCACTTTAAAAAACATCAAAAGAATGGTGCACAATCATAGATGTCTAGACAAACTTTCTAGCTAGAGGTAAAACCTAAAATGGGCTCACCAGCCCCATATCAGTTGTGTGATCCTGAAATACTTTAGCTGGCAATCCCTTAGTCATAGGATCAACGATCATCAACTCTCATTGAATATGCTCTATAGAGACGTCTTCATTCCTCATGGGATCTCTAACTTTCAGATGCTTAATGTCGATATGTTTGCTGTGACTCCCACTTTTGTTTTACCTTGGAAAGAACACGACATCAGTGCTATCACAATAAATCTTCAATGATCAATAATTAGTATCTACAACTCTAAGATCCGTAATGAAGTTTCGTAACCATAATGCATGTGATGTAGCTTCATAGCATGCAATAAATTTAGATTCCATTATGGATGAGGAAACTATAGACTGCTTTGTACTCCTCCAGGATATAACACCTCCAGCAAGAAGGAAATCTATTAGAATCATGGAGTCCTATCATAAGACCAATAATTACTATGTAGGGGAAGTCATGATCTTATATATTGAGTTATATGACTGTCAACCACCAATGTGGGACTCTAACTCTAACACGCCCCTCACGTGCAACGATATGACATCATCCTGCAAACGTGGACAAAAAGGGGTAACAGGCCAATCTTGGGCTATGATACCATATCAGAACCATGGGCTCATATCATAAAAATCAATTGGTACTATGTAGGGGGAAAACATGATCTTACATATTGAGTTATATGACTATCAACCACCACTGTGGGATTCTAACTCTAAAAACAACTCAATATATAAGATCATGACTTCCTCTACATAGTAACAATTGGTTTTATGATAGGAGACCATGATTCTAATATGGTATCAGAGCTCAAGATTGGACCGTTATCCTTTTCTGTCCATGTTTGTGCAATGATGTCATACGGCTGCACGTGAGGGGCGTGTTAGAGTTATAGTCCCGCATTGGTGGTTGATAGTCATATAAATCTATGTATAACATCATAAATCCCTTCTACATAGTACTAATGGATTTTATGATAGGAGCTCATAATTCTAATAAAAACATATCCATTCTATACATCCAGTCAAATCTGAATCTGAATAACCAATCTTTTCCAAACTATCAGATTCCTTGTAAGTGAGCATGTAATCCTTGGTTCCTTGTAGATATCACAAAACTCTTTTAGTGGCTTTCCAATGATCCATTCCAAGATTACTTTGATATATATATATATCGGGTACTCCAACAACATATGCGATATCAGGCCTAGTGCAGACTAACGCATACACAAGGCTTCCAACAAGCAAAGCATATGGCATATTTTTTATCTGATCCGACTCTAATGCATTCTGAGGACACTAGTGTTCCTCTAATTTTTCACCTTTTGCAATGGGTGTTGTAATGGACGAGCAATTTTGTATTCCAAAAATTCCAAAACCTTGTCAATATAGGCCCTTTGAGATAATCCAAGCATTATTTTAGACATGTCGCGGTGAATTTATACGCTAACAACATAAGAAGTTTCACCCATATCCTTTATATCAAATTTCTACACAAGGAATTCTTTAGTCTCGTGCAAAAATCCCAAATCACTGCTTGCAAGTAGGATATCATCCACGCAAAAGACCATAAAAATATATTTACTCCCGCTTACTTTTAAGTAAATACATTGATCAATGACGTTTTCTACAAAATCGTATGAAGAGACGACATTGTGAAACTTAATGTTCCACAGGTGGGAAGATTGCTTTAGTCCATATATCAATTTCTTTAACTTATAAACAAGATTTTTATTTTATGAGTTCACAAAACCTTCTGGTTGATGCATGTATACCTCTTCAGCAAGATCCTCATTCAAAAATGCAGTTTTCACATCCATTTGATGTAACTCAAGATCAAAATGAGCTACTATTGCCATTATTTTCCCAAGCAAATCATTCTTTGAAACCGAGGAAAAGGTCTCATGGTAATCAATACCTTCCATCTGAGTGAACCATTTTGCAACGAGATGAACTTTATATCGTTCTACACTACCAGATGAGTTTCTTTTGGTCTTATAGACTCATTTGCATCCCACAACAGAGGATCCCTTGGGAAATGGAACAAGTTCCAAAAAATAGTTTTTATCCATAGATTTCATCTCGTTTTTATGGCCTCGAACCAAAGTGAAAAGTTTTTACTACCCATGGTTTGTGAAAAGGAATGGTGATCTTGATGGAATCCAATATCATAGTTAGATTCCTTAAGGTACACAATATAATTACTAGAAATTACCGATTTCTTAACTCTCGAGGACCTTCGAACTCCCACTGCTTCAATGGTAGCTGAATTAGTGGGTTCAATATTGATTTCTTGTTCTTGATGTGACTCTACAGTTTGTTGAAGCTCAATTTGTTTCTCTTCAGCATTATTAGAATCATTAGGCTGAATTAGAAATTAATTGTTTGCATAAAAAGGTATAATCGAAGAATCCCTTACTTCTTCAAACTGCACTTTCTGAGTTAAGTCACTCCCAACTGTTTTGTGCTTCTCAAGAAAATTTGCATTTCTAGCTTAAACCACACTTGGACTGTGTGAGAGACACTTTAGAGTTAACTGCATAGCCTATAAATTAATCACTTTTGGTTCGTTAATCCAGCTGCTTAATAGTTTGGTTTTACACTTGAACCTCACCTGGGTTACCCCGTACATGTCTTTAACTAGGTTTCCACCCATTCGTTAACTCAAAAGGTGTCTTGGGGAGAGCCTCAGATCGAAACCTATTTATAATATACACAACGGTCTTTAAGGCCTCACTCCATAAGGAGAAAGGCAACTTTGAACTTCTTATCATGCTTCTTACCATTTCCATAAGTGTTCGGTTCCTTTTTTCAGCAACACCATTCTTCCTTTTCGAGGAACTTAGCAAATGGTCTTGGTGCTTTCCCATTTTCTGTGTTCCAAACATAATATTCTCCAAATATATTTGAAAATCAATTTTTTTAAATAACACTAAATGTTCCCACTCCTTCAACAGTCAAGCGCATCTTGTTTCCAGAATAGATGTATCACTCACTTTCATTCGGTTTTTTTAGGTGTAGAAATCCCTACATAGTTTTGGCAATGTGAATTGTAGAACCACAATTAATCCACCATGTACTATCAGAAACCTCAGTATAATTTGATTCATGACACACAAAAGTGAGATTATCTTTCTTTTTCAAGCCATTTCTTATACTTTAAGCAATCTTTCTTCCAGTGTCATTTCTTCTTGCAAAAAACGACACTTGTCTTTATTGCCATTTTTCTTGAAAGAAACACCTTTGCCTTTATTTGCATTTTCTTTAGAATGAGTTGGAATATGCACAGTCTCAATGGACTCGTTTTTCAACCTCTGCTCCTCTTGAACACACATGGTCAACAATTCATTAATCGACCAATTTTGTTTATGTGTGTTATAGGAAATTTTGAACGGAGTATAATCAGCAGGAAGGGAGTTGATAGTGAAATGCACCAAAAATGGCTCAAAAATCTCAACCTTAAGGGAACTTAAATTCGAAGCAACATCCCTCATTTCCATAATGTGCTTTCCACAGCCTTGTAAGAGCTTAGAAATTGTTCTTCAATGCCTTTCAAGTAAGCTTTGGCATTATCAGTTTAGGAATTGCACCCTTAATGCATGGACTTATGCGGGACTTGATGAGCATCATACACAAGCGATTAGATTGCTCCCAATGCTTATAATTAGACCTCTCAATTGGCATACTTGATTCCGTAGGATTTGGTGGAGTATTCTCACAAAGTGTCTGGTTTAAGTCCATGCACCCTAGAGTCAAAAGGACATTATCCTTCCACATAGTATAATTTTGACTAGTTAACATTGGAGTAGTTACAGTGTCAAGTAGCATAGTAGTGGGAAGAACTACAATTACCAAAGAAATTAAAAAAATTACTATGAATTAAAATTGAATTAACTAGAGTTAATACCAAAAAATATAAAGTATATTCAAAACTTTCATGTGGGTATAGATCGCGTTAACGCATAAAACATACGAACCACAATAGAAAATTAAACAATTAACACGAGAATTTTCCACACCTGTGTGCATAGGAAAACTTTGTAACATTATGTTTAACTTTCTCTTAATCTTTATTTGTAAAATAATCACTCTCATGTGAGACAAAGAAAGTATCTCAATAACTTCAACAACCTTAATTTGGTGTCACCGAAATAAATCATTTCGAATATTTCAAAATGTTGTGGCTATTTTCAAAATATTACACAATAATAATGACACAAAAATACCTTTGGTCATACTTTAATGATATGATTATTCACCTACAAAAATTCTATTGCATAATATACACAAACATTTGAATATCTAAATATTTATAGAAGAAATTCTAAAACATATTCAGTACATAAAATATTGATAAAAGTTACCTAATCAATTTAGTTAGAGAGTATGGGAATATCTTATATTATCAAAACAAATTAATGATCAATATACGTACAAAACAAACATATGCCACCGAAATAGTAATATTCAAGATTTGTTGAAAGTTTATATATTTTCATTGTTCTATTTGAAACCTCACATGAATTCACCATCAAAAGAAGTAGTATAAAATAAAGAAGAAAAAAGTGCTTTTATAACCCTACATACTTCACATATGTGCCAATATAGCCTTTTGATAATTGAAAGTACAAATATAACCCTAGATAGTTGATGTAAGTTAGAGGGGGCAAATAACCCCAATAACTATTGGGACCCATTAAAATATACTAATTGGATGGGAAATTTCCCTTATTTTCTAATTTGGGATTATAATCAAATGGGTTTTATGGTGTCGGGTTAGAAGGAGACATGAGATTGAGATTCCAATCTTCCCATTTACCCATTTAGAATTGGGTAATTATGGGTACCTATTTAAAACCCGATCAATTCCCTTATTTTTATGAAGACATTATTTAGTTTAATTAGACACCACACAAACGTGATTTGTTTTACTCTTTTGTGACTATTTTAATGGTTATATTTTCCAAATTTCATCAAACTCCTAATTAGAGCTGTAAACGAGTTTGTTCGAGCTAAACTAGTTTAAAATATCTCGAGCTCGGTTAGAGTTCGATCGAACCTGTAAAATCATGAATCAACTTCAAGTGAAATTAATTTATTTCGACCTTGTGTTCGAGGTCGAACTCGAGCCATGAATAAATATATTATATAAATTATATTATGTCTAATAAATAAATAAATAAATAAAATATATATAATAGGTTGGCTCGATAAACTCGATGAGATTAATAAAACATATTAGTTGGGCTTGATCTCAAGCTCTAATACTATATGAGCTCGGCTCAAACTTGATCAAATTAGAATTTGAGTCGGGATTTGACATAACTGTTCGCAAACAGTTTGCTTCATTACACCAAAACTGTTCACGAGCTCGAATTTTGTTACATTAGGGATGTAAACAAACCAAACTATTTACGATTATCTCTGTTAAAGCTCGACTCAAATTCAAGTTTGACCAAATCCTAGTGTGCTTTAACCAGCTCATATGGTATTCAAGTTTGAAATAATGTTTTCCCGTAATCATAATCATTAACAATGAAGAGAATAAATAGAGAGTACAAAGCATAAGGTATACTAGTCCTAATATAACTCCAGTCTAGTCAACAATATAAGATCAAATCTAATCATCTAACTGGTTTATTCTAACATCCTCTCTCAAGCGAAGTGTCGGATGTTCACCGACGCATAGTTTGGATATGAAAAACTCGAATAGTGGTCGAGAGAGCCCTTTGGTGAAGATGTCCGCAATATGAAGAGAATTCAGAACGTGGGCAACTCGCAGCTTGCCAAATGTCACCAATTCACGAACAAAATGGAAATCAATGTCGATGTGTTTTGCCCGATTGTGCGCCACTAGATTTTGAGCCAAGAAGATCGCGCTGTTGTTGTCACATAACAACAACGGTGAGCCAGATAAAGGAACTCGCATATCAAAGAGCAAATGAGTGAGCCAAATATACTCTGAATCAGTGTTGGCAAGTGCCCTATACTCAGACTCTATACTGGAACGAGAAACAGTGGGCTGCTTCTTAGCACTATAGGAAACTAAGTTGTCACCAAGAAAAATAGCATATCCATAAGTAGACTGCAGAGTCTCTAGACAGAGGGCCCATTCAGCATCAGAATACCCCAATACCTCAGGAGAACTAGCAGTACGAAAGGTAAGGCCAAAATGGAGGGTACCACGAACATACCTTAAAATCCGTGTAACTGCAGCAAAATGGTCATCTACGGGGTCCTGAAGATACTGGCTGACCGTGGTGACCGAGAAGACCAAGTCCAGGCAAGTGATGGTGAGATACTGAAGAGCTTCAACTAGAGAATGATACAGGGTTGGATTCTTAAACGGTGGACTGGTCGAGCTGTGTAACTGAGATCCAGGAACAAAGGGCGTGGAAACTAGTGCAGCCTCAAACATACCAGCTTGAGTAAGGATGTCCCGAGCATACTTCGCTTGACCAAGAAGTAAACCTGATGAAGTAGGTGAAACTTCAAGACCAAGTAAGTAATGAAGAACATCGAGATCCTTGATCGCAAACTCTCGATGTGTCCGATTAATGAACTAACGAAGAAGAGTCGAGTTATTTCTTATAAGAATGATGTCATCCAAATACACAAGGAGATACAGTAACGACGACCCTCTCTAAGAACAAATAAAGAAGTGTCAGCTAAGCTGCACTGAAAACCAAGATGAATCAGATAGGTGCTGAAATGCTGGAACCATGCAGGGGGGGGGTGGGGGGGGTACTTAAGACCATAAATGGCCGTTCGCA
>JAULKM010100321.1:0-10546 GCA_032355605.1 Rubia tinctorum
GACCCGAGAAAATTTTCTGACACGTTTTAACCCGACACGATAGGAACCCGACTCGACCCGAAAAATAAATATGACACATTTTAACCCGACATGTTTTAACACGAACTGTTTCCAACCCGACCCGAACCCGACACGATCACCCAAACTGGCACCACTACTGCCTACCTATTTGCTTGGAGTCATGTTACAGCAGTTTAGATACTGTCCGTCTTATTAACCATTGGCTGTGACCGGTGAACCTTTGTGGCATATCAATCCTTGAGTCTGAACAAAGAAAGTTTCAAGAAAAACGGTCTTTCCATAAGTTTATAAATAGTTCACTATATTTTTTACTTTAAATATTGTAATTTTTTATAATTTAAATATTGTATTTTAAAGTTAAAACAAATATTAATGTGTATTTCATTGTGAAAATATAAAAATGTATAACATACAAAATACAATTTTAAATTTCTAAATTTAGTATATGTAATTTAACAAATGCAGTGCATAAGGTAAAAAATACATGGATTGTATATAAAATTATGGACAGATCGTCTGTTAAAAGACACGCCCAGAACAAAAATGGCAATCAATGGAGAGAACCCAATCCACTCTTTTGCACTTAAAAAACAAGGGGTTGATGCAATGGCAATTGCCATGCATTACAAATGTTCTTTTTAGAATGATACAAATGTTATATGTTTGAGTTTTGGAAAAAAAGTGATAGAATGATTTGCTGTGAATGTTTCTGTATTAGAATACTGAATATATAGAGATTACAATATAAGTGAAATAAGGAAAGGACTCTAATCTAGTCAACAATTTTATCATAAACTAATCAATGATCTGATTTATTCTAACATCCCCCCAAGCGAAGCGTCGGATTCTCAGAGACGCAAAACTTGGATCTGAAGAACTCAAACAACGGACGAGAGAGACCCTTGGTGAAAATGTTTTCTACCTGAAGAGATGTCGAAACATGAGCAACACATAGTTTTCCAGAAGAGACTAACTCCCGAACAAAATGATAATCAATGTCGATGAGCTTCGCTCGTGTTTGAGCCACCGGATTCTGAGCCAAGAAAATCGCATTGTTGTTGTCGCAAAGCAGGAGAGGCACACCAGACATAGGAATACAAAGATCATGCAGCAGATGAGTCATCCAGAAGAAGTATTAGCCAGAGCCCGATACTCTGACTCAGTGCTAGAGCGAGAAATTGTAGGTTGTTCTTCGCACTCCAAGAAACAAGATTACCGCCTAAAAAGATAGCATATCCATAGGTAGATCGTCGAGTCTTCAAACATCTAACCTAATCAGCATTAGGATACCCCAGTACTTCAGGAGAGGAGACCGCTCGGAACGTAAGCCCAAAGTGCAAAGTCCCTCGAACATAACGTAAAATCCCTGTGATAGCGACGAAATGAGCATCTCGAGGATCTTGAAGATACTGACTGACAGAATTAACTGCAAAGGCTAATTCTGGACGAGTGATGGTCAAATACTGAAGAGCTCCAACCAAAGACTGATAGAGTGTCCGGTTCATGAACTGAGGACTCGTACCGTTGTGAAGCTGGGAGTTCAGTAGAAATGGAGTAGAGACATGTACCGCATCTAACATACCAGCCTGAGTGAGAATATCCCAAGAATACTTTGCTTGACCAAGAAGAAAACCATAAGCAGTGGGCGTAACTTCAAGGCTAAGAAAGTAATGTAACGCACAAAGGTCCATAATCGCAAACTCCTGATGAGTGCAATCAATGAACTGCTGAATAAGGGTCGAGTCATTCCCAGTCAAAATAATGTCATCGACGCAGACAAGCAAGTAGAGTAGTGAAGAACCTCGAGATAGCACAAAAAGAGACATATCCGCCGAACTGCAAGTAAAACCAAGGCGAGACTAATATTCGCTGAACCACTGAAACCATGCTCTAGGAGCTTGCTTAAGGCCATAAATAGCCTTATGCAAACGACAAACATAATTCGGATGAAATGGTCCTTGTAGCCGACCGGTTGCGCCATATAAACTGGAGAATCAAGCACGCCATATAGAAAGGCGTTCTTCACATCCAACTGATGAAGGGGCCAGACACGCATGGTGGCAAGGGCAAGGACCGTCCGAACTGTAAAAGCTTTGACCACGGGAGTGAAGGTGTGGTCAAAGTTAAAACAGGGAATCTGAGAGAAACCATGTGCTACTAGTCGTGCCTTAAGTCGATCAACCACACCGTCTGGTCTAAATTTTAAACTATAAATCCATTTGGAGCCAACAATGTTGACATTCGAAGGTCGGGGAACTAGATCCCAAGTATGGTGGCAACGAAGAGCAGCAATATCTTCATCCATAGCAGAAACCCATGCTGGATCCTTAAGAGCACACCGATAATCAGTCGGCTCCTGTTGTGCCAAAAGGGTAGCCAGAAAACCATGGGCATGATTATCTGAATAATCACGTCACCGAATAGTGCCTGTTAAAAAGCGAGTGACTACCCGGTGAGGGCATGACGGAGGTGGTGCAAGTGCAGCCAAAGGAGAAGCTGTCGGGGCCTAAACAGGGCTAACCGACCTAGGAGTAGCCATCGAGCTGGGAGGCGTAGAGTTCCAGCAAACGGGTCTGGCCAAGGGGACAGCGGGCGGTTCTGGATCCGAATCGGGCGAACAGATAGTGTAAGGCGATGGCGGGTGCGGTGAAGCTGACTGAAATGCTGGCGGCGATGACTCGGACTCAGGGTCAATAAATGTAGTCCAACACCAAAGATGGAGAGCTAGTCCTTGAATCTGTGGATGGAGCAAATGGGAAGTAAGTCTCATAAAATCTAGCAAGCCGAGTAACATGAACCTTACCAGTCAACGGATCAAGACACTGAAATCCCTTGCATTGGGAACTATACCCAATGAAAATACAAGGAATGCTGCGAGGAGACAGCTTGTGATCAGTAAATGGTCGAACAAATGAAAAAACCCAACATCCAAATGGATGAAAATTGGCATAAACGGGATCCCAGTGATAAAGAAAACCATAAGGTGTAGGTCCATCCAAGACTAGAGTAGGTAGACGGTGATAATGTAAACAGTCGTCGTGAACGCAACATCCCAGTGAGATATCGGTAGATGTGAATGAAACAGCATTGTAAGGCCCATTTCTACAACATGGCGATGTTTTCGTTCTGCATGCCCATTCTGTTCCGTAGTCGATGGACAAGAAACCTGATGGTGGATTCCTTTTTCTGCAAAATGAGAGCGGAGACGAGTGTTAAGAAATTCAATGCCACCATCACTCTGAAAAACCTTAAATTTTTTTCTTCAGAATACTGATTTTCGACAAAACGCCTCAAACTGCATATAGGTGGCAACAAAATCTGATTTGCAATGAAGAGGATATAACCATGTAAATCTAGAAAAATCATCCACAAAAAAGCATAGTATGCAAAACCATTTCCAGATAAAACCAGGTAAGGCCCCCATAAATCACATTGTACCAAATCAAGAACATGCTCAACACGTTTATGGTTCTCAACAAAAGCCAACCGTTGACCTTTCGCCATAACACAAGAGGTGCATGTATGAGCTTTGGGCAACAAGATGAAACTGAAAGCAAAACAGACTTATACAAACTAGAAATAACCGCACTAGGTATGTGACCTAGGCGTGCATGCCACAACTCGTACAAGGCTCAGCTCTTATATTGCTGTAAAACCAAAATAAATGTTGACTCTCACCGATCCAACCCATAAAGTCCATCCTCACTGTGCCCCTGACCCACGATGGCCCTGGTTACTTTGTTCTTAATAACAAAGTTTTGATCATCAAAAGTAATCAGTACATCCTTATCTCTGGTTAACTTACTAATTGATAATAAGTTCTTAGTAATTTCAGGTACAACCAGAACATTTATAATCTCAAATTCTTAGAAACTCTAGAAGCACCAATATGAGAGATCAAAATAGGGGCACCATTACCAACAAGAACTCGAGAATTACCAGTATAGGGAGTGACGATATCTAAGCTTGATGCAGAAGATGCCATATGACAGGTAGCTCCCAAATCAATATACCAATCTGAAACTCTAGAGAATGGCTCTGACTACTGCGAAATAGTGGAATTTTCTGCAATAGGTGGTGTTAGAACCTGCATCTGATAACACGTCACAGCATAATGATCGAGTTGTCAACACCAGGTACAATGCGGACAACTTTGGCCCGGGACTGGACCAGCCTCCTGAGAAGGGGACCTGGACTACCGGTTGCCGCGTCGACCGTGGAATTGGCCGCCACGATCGGCGCATGAAGGCCATGCACGGCCGGCTGGAGGCTGGTCGCTGGCCTGGAATGCGGATGGTCCTGAATATCCCTGTAAATTTTTCAAAAATGCCTCATGGTTTTTGGCACAGGCAAGAACATCCGCGTACAACAGAGTGTGGACAGATTAAATTAAAGGGGCAAAAAATTCCTTATATTCATAACCAAGAGTAGTAAAAAACCGTACTATTTGATCAACATTCAAAACTGGATTTCCCATAACAGATAATTGCTCAAAAATCTTTTTAAACTTGAGATGAAGTTCGTGAACTGTACCAGTTTTACGAATACCACACGCATCTGCATGAAGACGAAGAATGGTGGAGGCACTACTGTTCTGATAGATATGCCCAAGATTATCCCAGATCTCCTTGGATGTTGCGCAATCTGGCAATTTTTTCAAGAACTTCAGCGGTGAGGGAAGAAAACAGCAGACTGCAGACACATTGATCTTCAGCCATCCATTGATTATAATCATCATTTGCTTTCTGATAAGCAGATCGAGGATCAGCTTTAGTACCGCTAGATGGAGTCGAAATAGTGACGACAAAGGACAGATATGGACTGGCCGGTGGTAGAGAGGGAAGAACCGGGCAGGGATTAGTGCCATCAATGAAACTGTACAGACATTGAGGATGAAGGACATAACCATCTTTACGTTTCCAGGAGATATAATTTGAAGAAGTGAGCCTGATATGCATCATGTGGAGGAGAGTATTGTAGGAGAGTTTTTCATCAGCCATTATAGGAGGGGTGGATGGAAGTTGCGATCGGAAAGGAGGGAGTATGGCCGCCGATGGGAAAAATTTTTTTGGAGGGGGGAAGAGATAGTAGGCGGCTGCGGCTAGAGGGAAAAAGAAAACAAATTAGGTTTTAGGGGTTTGGATCAGAAGAGGCTCTGATATCATGATAAAATGATTTGCCGTAAATGTTTCTGTATTAGAATACTGAATAAGTTCTTAGTAACTGACGAACAGTCCAATTAAGAGAAACAACAATAGTAAAACTAAATGCACAGTAGTAGGTTTCACAACAGGAAGGAAAATTTTAAAATAATCAATACCTACATGTTGGTGATTGTCGAAAACAACAAGTCTGGCCTTGAACCGCTCCACCGACCCATCAGAATTTATTTAATTTTATATACCCATTTACAACCAAGTACATGATGATTGTAGTTGTGATGTACCAACTCTGAAGTATTATTTTTAATTAAATATGCATACTCATCAAGCATAGCCTAACACCAACGAGGATCTTTAGACACCTGTTTAAAATTAAAGGGTTCTAATTCTACGACATCTATTTTTAAATCCATTGGGCGACGAGGTTTGAAAATACCAACTTTAAGACGAGTAACCATAAGATGAGCATTTGGAACAAGTGGTAAAGGAGACGGGGAAGTTGAACCAAGAGAAACAGATGACTCGGGACTAGGAACTGACTCGGGAGAAATGATAGGTGAAAACGAGACAGACACTGGACTCTTTGATACATGTTTTGGCAAAGAAGACACTGGAGAGATAGATGGAGGACTGAGCTCGACATGAGCATGATAAGCCATATCATTCGTCGTCGGTGTTAGGGATGGAACAACTGGCAAGCTAGGTGGAGACGACGAGAAGGGAGGCACCGGTAATGGAGCCATAACAGAGACCGACGTAGACGCAGCATAAACGATGACACCTGGGGATAACTCTGAACTCGACGAGACCCTGTAGGAGACCAACTCAAATTTAAGGTAAGAGGAGAGAAAAAATGATAAAGTTGATTTGGTCAAGAGAAGACTACGATCGGGAAATTGTTCCTCGTGAAAAATAACATGACGACTGATATAAACACGACCTGAAATGGGATCACATGGAGGTCTTCGGGTTCGACATGTTCCTACACAGTTACATGTTGCTGATATTTTTACTAAAGGTCTTTCTAGTGAGTTGTTTTGTAAACATCGTTCCAATTTATCCGTTATTGCACCCCGTAAAGATTGAGGGGGTGTATTAGGGGATGAGAATAATTGTGGCTTACCCAATTGGTAGCCATGCCACTCTTTATATATGAATAATATTTACATAGAAAACTCTATTCTAACCTTATAACCTAATATCCTCCAACCACAACTTAGCGTTCTCTTTGCAAGAAAGCAATTGGATAGCCTAGCACAGAAAATACACCCTTCATCTAAGCATAACTCCTACCAAACTCCAGAAATCCAATGGGAAACACCATAAACTTTGATGCTGCAACATCTAGCAACAGTAGGAACTCAAGTGGAGTTCCTGTCTGGTGGAGCATGGGTCTATGGTGAGGCACACAAGTTTCCTATTTCGTACAATGCTAAATATGCAGAAGTACTATCACTGAGAGCATGCTTACAAACATCAATGGAGAAGGGTCTATCGATTCAATACATTCAAGGAGACGCACAAATTGTCGTCCACACTATTAATAGCCAAAAAGAGGACCTATCTATTTTTGGTCTACTCGTAAATGATATCTCCATCCTAATGGAGTTCCATAATTGTCCAAAGGTAGTTTGGATTAGAAGGCAGGACAATGTAATAGTTTACAATGTAACACTTGTTACCCACGTCAAACAATCTAGAGATCAAGTTTCTCTATTAACAACTCTTTTGAAAATAAATGAATACACCTTTAACCTCGAAAAAAAAAGATGGGCAAAAGTACTCTGCCACGCGTGGTGCTCACGCTCCATGTTTTGCTGCCCATTGTTTGGCCGAGCTAGGAGATCACGTCACTCTCACCTCGCAGCTAAACACTCTCTCTCGTCGACCGCGCCACCGGAAAATCCAACCCCATCGCCTCCGTCACGGCCGAGAGGTTTGTCCTGAAAGCTGCGCCAGCCCTCCCTCCTGCGCGCCTCCCCGCCGATTTCTCATCGACACCTCATTCCAACTTGTTGACTTGATAAGACCAATTTACCCCTCCCCAATCTCCATTCAAGATCGTGATATCAGCCCTCCCATAAAACTCCCTTTCAGTCTCCTCCAGTCACTTGCCCTGCTAAAACCCTTCCCCACCAAACGAGGCCAAACCCTAGCTTCCGTCCAACGATGAAGCTCGTCAGGTAGATTTCGTTTCGTTTCGTTCCGTTCTGAAAGAGTAGATTTAGTTCGGTTTTTGATTTGGTTGTTTTTTGTACCTAGGTTTTTGATGAAGCTGAACAACGAGACCGTGTCGATTGAGCTGAAGAACGGCACCGTTGTTCACGGAACAATTACAGGTCGGTTCTTTTCTCTCTGTCTCTCGCTATCTCTCGCTTCCTCGCACGGTTATTGATGACTTACAATTTGTCTTTGTCGGCCGAGGATCATCGTTGTGCTTTAGAGGAGCTTTCGATTTTGGTTGAGCCAATATATAGTGCAAATGGTAGTGCATTTTCTTATTCAGTGTTTTTTCTCTTTTGTAAACCAAGAACATTGCTCTTGGCGCTGTCTGCAACATGTTTGATGCTGCAATTTTTAAAATCTTTGATCTGAGAATGTTCTTTTTGAAAGAGTTATATGCTTGATAACGTACCATTGAAGCTATATGTTGCTATTTTTCGTGACTTAAATGGAGTCTAGATCGTACATTTGATGAAATTCAGTGTTCCGAGCTAGGTGAACTATCTGTTTAATGGAATTTTTCATCTTTTAGTGCTTTAGGGCTTGCCAATATTCATGTTCATGCTTCATTTTTCTTCAAGTTATAGCTGTTTCCCATTTTGTGCTAGAGTTGTTGGTAAATGTATGGATCCAAACTGCAGATGTCTCCTCTTCTCATTAATAACCAGTGCCTTATGATCATACACGACTGTTGTTGATGCCACTTTTTTCCCAGTAACAGCTTCCAAAGACTGGGATTAGCAGCAAGAGCCCAGTAGTAGTCCTCATATTCTTATTGTTTCTGCTAGAATGAATTCAGCTGAACTGACTAGCAAAGTACACACTTTATAGTGGTTTAAAGGGAAGAATGCTAATGAAACGTTTCTGTTAAACAACTTAAACATCAATGCAGTTCTGGTTTTTTTAACACTTGATTTAGACGATTATTTATTTGGTTGTCCAAAATTAAGGGATATGAATTTGTCTATTTATCAACTTATATCTTCATGCATATTCATTTATCACCTCTCTGAATAGCATTTTGAAGATGATTGACTGTACCATTGGATCATTAAGTCTTTTAAAAGATTATTGTCTTCCTTTTGACATTCTTGCGTTTGAATCTTGGATTTTGTTTTGTTTGCTGGCCTGGCGGATTGGGAGAGAAATGCACCTTGAAAATTGTGCTACGGTAGCAAAGTGAATCAGCAAATTTGTGATTGTATTGACACAGTTTTTATGTACAGTCTTTTAGTTGGTACTAGTGCAACTTTTGTTTTTCTTAGTCTTATCTCCCCAGTACATGGTCATATGTACAATTTTTTTGTTTACTTGCATTGAGTGCCTATATTTTTGAATTGTACATCATTTGTTGCTGTATAGTTTCCTCATGACAGTATGATATTTGTTGTTATAGGTGTGGATATCAGCATGAACACACATTTGAAGACTGTGAAACTTACACTGAAAGGAAAGAATCCTGTCACTTTGGATCATCTGAGTGTGAGGGGTAACAACATTCGCTACTATATCCTACCTGACAGCTTAAATCTGGAGACTTTGTTGGTGGATGAACCATCAAAGTCGAAGCCGAAGAAGCCTGTTGCGGGTACGAAACTATCCCACACTTGTAGTTATTCATAACTTTCTATTTTTCCTGCATCATCTTTAAATGTTTCTCTTTAAAAAATTTCCTCTTTACAGGAAGACCAGTGGGACGTGGGCGTGGACGTGGGCGTGGTCGCGGAAGAGGCCGTGGCCGTTAGATCACTCCTGCTGGATTTTTGGGACTTTCAACTGTGTCTCCGTGGAAAGGGGTTTCAGTTAGGTGTTTGAAGGAATTTAGTATAATCTCTTTAGGCTTGTGATTGTATCAGTGTTTTGGATTATGTTTACTTGTCCTGAACGATCTGTTATAGCTACTTTCTTTCTCATGATGATGTTAACGTTCGTTTATGTAGTATTTTGTTCATAGATATACTTGTTATCTAAGCCTCAAAATGTTAAAAGCATTTTGTCCTGATATCATTGTACCTTGATGATCTGAGATATAGTTTGAACGAACCTCTGTTATGTTCAGGTACAGAAATTACAATGTATGCAGATGATCCCGAGAGTTCAAGCTAACAATGACAAATGAAGGCCTCCTTAAAATATCAATGATGAGAGTAATATACTCCCTCCGTCCCTTTAGTTATTGCATGAGTTGAATGGGCACAAAATTTAATTTTTCGTGGTGGCCCACATGTTTGGAGGGGTAGGATTAATTGATGAAAGTGGGCCAAAAATCTGGGCAATCTTGGGCCTTGATTTCTTGCCAAATTTGGAAAGGTCAAAACATGCAATTAATGGTGGGACGGACTAAAATATAAAATATGCAATTACTGGTAGGACGGAGGGAGTATATATTTACTAAAACAATCATCTTGATCATAACTTGTAAGGCATCAGGATCACTATAACTAAATTGCAGTGAAAAACAGGTAGTTCATAAAAGAGTCCGCCTCTCGAAAGAATTGTACGAAAACAGCCTCACATTACCATTGGTAATCTCCGAATTAACATGTCGCAGGATTTTGCCCCTGTTCTTGCAAAAAGCAAAACACTTACCAAATGGATTTGTTTATTTCACTTCAAGCCCCTCAAGAAATTTAGAATTTTTTTAAATGGATGATCTTATACCAAATGTAATAATCCTATTGGTTCTCTATATTTTCTATTTTCTCATCTCCTAACTTACTTATTTTCTCTCCTCACAATCACATTTACAAACACACACTTTTCATCTTCCGAAAAGATTTCTAGCTGATGAAAATTGTGAAGAATGATTTGCGTAATCGCATAGGAGATGAATTGATGAATGATAGTTTTGTTGTGTACATTGAGAAGAGGATTTATACAACAATCGACAATGAATACATCCTACGACGTTTTAAAAGCATAAAATCTCGAAGAATACAATTGTCTTCACTTGCTCCTAGAAGTTAGGTTATCATTGTTCAAATAATATTTTATTTGTATGTAGTTCATCATATAATTAATTGGCAAAATCTTGGGAAAGATGATTTTTCCATAACCTTATGAAAAGACGGAGTTTAATTATAATAATAAAAGGTAAAATGTCTTTGTTGCAATATTAAAATTTTATTATGCAACGTGTA
>JAULKM010100322.1:0-10546 GCA_032355605.1 Rubia tinctorum
TGTGTCATTGATGTGATATCAATGCAACATTAATAAAGCCTTTTATATTTTATACCATGTTAAATTTAAAGGTACTTTGGACTTCCATATTTAAACCAATTGGTACTAAGTGGAGGTGACCCAAAACCTTATCAGGCCAAATTAAAGAGGATCCACACATCGGCCAAATAAACCTAACTCGGGCCCAAGTCAAATAGTTGACTCTGATACCATGTTAAAATATAAAAGGCTTTATTAATGGTGCATTGATATCACACCAATGACACACCTCATCAATGATGAGAGTTACAATAAATAGTGCTATAACAAACTAAAATCTAATGGGAATAGGATTCTAAGTCTACAAGGAAATTAACATATATAACTAATTTTATAAGGAAACTAATTATATAAGGTAACTATCATCTATAACCTTTCCATACAAGGGAAAGGATTTCTTATTTCCTTATCACCCTCCGTCCTCTATTTGCACTCTTATTTTTTTATACTATTCTCTATTAAACTTTGACGGCATATTTGAATAAATATATAAACAACAATATTATTGTATATGATATTATTTAATTCACAGTAACAACTAGTTTCTAAATGTTACACTATCACAGGAATGACCCTCTAGCACCGATTTTCGGAAGTCTAGCACCGGTTTTGGGGGGGGGGCAAAAAAACCGGTGCCTAAGTAGGGGGTGAAACGTTTTCACTGATATTTAAAAATTCGGTGCTAAATTTAGCACCGGTCTTAAAAACTGGTATTAAATTAACAACGTTTTATATGCTACCGGGTAAAAAAACTGGTGTTAATTTGGGGCACCAGTATTTTTTTTGCATCGGTTAAAAAAAACCGGTGTTAAAATTGGAACCTATTTTTTATTGCACCGGTTCAAAAAAATCGGTGCTAAAATTGGAAGTGGTTTTTTATTTGCATCGGTTGTATAAAAACCGGTGGTAAAATTGAAATTGGGCGCTGCGCGCAGCTGCTCTATTAGTTCCATTTGGCAAAAACAAAACTAGAATTGGGCACTGACCGCAGTTGCGCGCATCTGCTCTATTAGTTTCATTTAGCAAACACAAAACTAGAATTGAGCGCTGACTGTAGCTACTCTATAAGTTCGATTTGGGAAAAACAACACTATAATTGGGCGCTGACCATAGTTGTGCGCAGCTGCTCTATTAGTTCGATTTGGGAAACACAACACTATAATTGGGCTCTGAACGCAACTGCACGCAACCGCTCTAGTACTTCACTACAAACATTAAAACAGTCTAACAACATATATATGGCCACATCTATCAACATCAAAAAAAATTTCCACAGCTAGCAACATCAAAAATTCAATTTTTGAAAACCGGCGTAAAAATTGGCTAATGGCAATCCTTGCACTCCCGAGCATCTAGCCTAAGGTGATTATAGAAACAAGACCATTTCAAAGAAAAATAGCCTTGGATAAGGTCAAGGATAGTCATTGACCTTCAAATCCCCTCTGCAAAAGTGATCAAGAATTCAAAATAATCTAAAATTTTCAGTATTAGTACTTGATGAAAACAACTCAAAGAGAAGCTATCATTAAGGCCAAGCTAGCAACTACCAAACTTACAAGTCAGCTAGCAATATCATTTACAAGCTACACAGGAAACCAAGTACCCAATATATGAAGTAATAAATGAAATCCAAACATGGAAACTAAATGCTTGGGAGGTAATAGAATATTAGATAAATTGGAATCAGGTTAAGAAAGAAATACCCTTTCTGATTGGTTTTGTACATATCCTTTTCCACATCTGATTGTATCTTGTATACCCTTTGTAATTACTATATATATGAATACACACAACCACATTTATTTGTGGGTTTTACATTCTATCACTTCTATAAGATCTATTCATCTGCCACGAAAAAGGAAGTCAAGATGGGTTACTACAGAAAGCTGTCTTTCAGGTCGAACATCGGTGAAGAAAAATGTTTTCCAAAAAATAATATTATCACGCGAGATATTGTAGATTCGTCGTAACATGTAGTTTCTAAATATAATTTTTTTTATGTGCCGTTATTATACGTAATTGCATATATTTACATTTAAACGTGTTTTTTGGAAAATGATAAAAAAAATCTCTGTGATTTTTTTGAACGGAGGGAGTAATGGTTTTTCGAATATGTATAAAATTTAAAAATAATCAAGATCATTGTGCATATTTAAGTTCAAATATATATATATATATATATAAATAGAATATGATAAAAATAATTTTCATATACTATATTATTCGAATATGTTCTAATAGAAAATTAATGAAAATAAATACAATATTTTGTATTATTTAATGATAAACATATTGTGACACATCATATTGAAGTTTGGTTTATGATGGTTGCATTGGAATCCAAAGATTCATCAATCTTTGTTATCAATGTTTTTTATCTATGTCACAAATGCACAATAATAATTCGTCACATGACTCCTATATTTAAGAAAGACGCTCTTTGCGTTGGAGATGCTCCTAGCCACACAATCAAACCCATTACATTCAACCCAACTAGCCTCTAGCAACAACTGACATATTGCAACTTGCAAGGATATCTAAATTACATGTCAACCAGACTGATCGTCTGTACTACTACAAATCATAGATCTAATAAAAATTGTAACAACGCCCTCGAGGATATTAACTTGATTCCCGTGAAAATCATGACCACTTGGTAGAGAGGAGAGTATCAATCATCAATATCACTGCGCCAAACAAGGATATTCTACAATTGTAATACAATTTGATCCAACCACGATCTATGTTATCTAAACTGTAAACGCATTGAAAAACACAGATCTGAGACGAATCCAAATTAATGAAAATCCAAAAAAACTACAAACAAAATTACAAACACACGATTTGAATAAGTAGATCGAGAGCAATACATCAACTTGAACAACTAAATCGAGTTATCTTCATGAACACAAATATCTAATCGGTCAAGTCAAAGAACAAAGCTGATTTTTTTGAAGATAAATCTCATACTTAATAAATAACAAAAATATAAAATTAAAATAAACTGTTGTTACACATCTTCCATGTTGGGAAGATGGGGAAAAATTGAAGAAGAAGGTACGAGGGAGCTGCGGCTGGTAGGGTTTTTACCTAAGAGGGAGTGATATCGAATTATGGCATTTAGGATATAGAAATCCATGTATTTTGATAAGGACTCTTGTGTAACACCAGCTATGGCTGGGCTTTTGGTGGGTGGGGGAGCCCAATAAAAACCGTCTAATTTTAAAAAAAACACTCTCTTAATTTAAAGAGAAAATTACATTTTTAATATTATATTTTGGTTGAAAGTGTATAAATGATCTTGTAAAATTAAAAAGGTACAAAAATAACCCTGGATTTTGTTGACAGAAATGTCAATGGACAAATTGGCCGGAAATATGTGAAATGACTATTATACCCCTGGATTAAAGAATTAATTTTTTTTTAGAAAAGACACTAATAGCCTCCAACTTCTCGTCCTTTTCCACATTTTCTCTCAACTTATCATCATTTTCTCTCAGCCACCAATCCTCACCACCACTCATCCTTGTCTCTCAGCCCTCAATCCCCATCACCGCTCATCTCACTACAACACCGCTCAGCCCCCACCACCACCGTCGCCGCTCAACCCACCACCACCATGGCACCATCCTCGTGTTCTGGATCGGGTTCGCCCTGCTATTCCTTGCCACCATAATGCGAAGGTGGAGGCGGAGACGAGTTTCAATAATGCAACGACGGAGGTGGATTTTGGATTGACATTCTCCCAACTCTTCCTCACCACCATAATGTGATGGCAGAGGAACTTGACGACGGGGCACGTGGGGCGGTGGGTTCTGGATCGAACGGATTGACGTTGGGATTAGCTAGGACTAAGGCTATTGGCGATTAGTGGCGACAGGGCAGGGAATAGCGGGGAGAAGTAGTAGCGAAACTAGGTTTTGGTGGTGGGGTAGGGAGCAGCGGGAAGAGGTGGTGGCGGCGAGGAGAGATGGTGGTGCTAAACTAGGGTTTGGCGGCGGGGCAGGAAGCAGTGGGGAGAGGTGGTGGCGTCAGGGAGAGAGAGCCGGGGGGGAAAGGTGGTTGCGGCGGGGAGAGGAAGCAACGGTGAAAGGGGGTGGTGGTGGTGCTCGGTCGAGAAGAGGTGGTGGTGATGGAACTAGGGTTTGGTGGCGGGGTAGAGAGTAGTGGGAGAGGTGGTGGCGGCGGGGAGAGGAAGCACTGATGAAAGGAGTGGCGACAGTGCTCGGCGGCGGTGATGCTCGGCGGTGGCGGTGGTTAAAAAGAGTGTTGCTTTAGCTGATGATTTGATCCCGCAGGTGGGTTTTTATGGATGTTTTTATGCTCCGTTGTGTCCAAAGTTTCAATCTTTGATTGTTTAATGGTTGATTGAGATGTTTTTATTTGAATCGGCGCTCAGCGGCGGTGCTCGGTGTAGGGTGTTTGAAGTTGGAGATGCGGCTTAAGGTTTAGGGTTGAATAAGAAGTTTAGGGTATAATGGTCATTCTATTTTTAGTCTAGGTTTTTATCAAGAGATGGGTATTTCTGTTTTTTCATTATTAGTCAACGCTGAACTTTCATCGATTAATGCCGAAATCGGCCAAACGGGTAAAAATCAACATTTTGACTAAAATATATGGTTATTTCTGCACTTTCACATTTTACAACATCATTCGTATACTTTCTCAATTTAGGATCATTTTTACAATTTTCTCTAATTTAAATCTCTATACGGTACATATTTAACTAGCATAGAATACAACCTTCAAAATTAATGTGTGAATCTTAGATGAGGACAATTTAATGAGATCATTTCTGGTCTTGTGGGAGGTGACTTTAATTACCATCACACCATTTAACATTTAATTTGGTCTTTCCTTCTGGCTGCTTTAACCCCAATCCCAAGTCAATCAGTTGGTCTCTCTACCTTAAACTACTCCCAATAAACATTCTGATAATTACCATCACTTGAATTGTTCTTCAATCAGATACCCCCAATAACTTTCTCTGCAAAAGGCAATCAACCCGCTCGCCTTTAGTCTGTATGGTCGCAACTCCTTCGTGCCACATCTATTTGCACTTTTACTTTTCTTGAAAATATTTTCTATCAAAATTTGATCAGATATTTAAATAAATATATGAACTACAATGTTATCAAATATGATATTGTTCAATTCATCGTAACAAGTTGTTTCAAAATATCAAATTTTTATTTTGTCATTATCATATTTAGGTAAACATATTAACGGTCAAACATGTTTCTTTGCAGCGTGGTAATAATTTCAATGTAAATAGAATTGAGGTAATTATTATACGATGTTTTAACAATTATCTTGACTAGGTATATTGACGGTCTCAGTATGAGTTTCCTTTATCATAATGCGATAAGGAAATAAGAAATTTTTTCCCTTGTAGGGAAAGGTTATAGATGATAGATATCTAATAGAATTAGTTTTCTTATAAAATTAGTTATAGATTTTAATTTCCTTATAGATTTAGAATCATATTCCCGTTAGATTTTGGTTTGTTGTAACACTATATATTGTAACCCTCATCATTAATGAGATGTGTCATTGATGTGATATCAATACACCATTAATAAAGTTATTTATATTTTATCATGGTTAGAGCTTAAAAAATTTGACATAAACCCTAAATAAATTTGCGGTCTTCTTGCGCCAGAGTCGCTGCCGTCAAGCCGCGCGTTACACTACATGCGCCGCCACCATCGTCGACTTCCCTGCCGGTTGCTATTTTTTCCGATCGCCGCTGCCACCTCAGCAGTTGCCGCGATCCGTACGACTCTGATCTGCATGCGAGTGACGTTCACGCGCCGCCGCCAGACTCCACGCGTTGTCGCACCTTTGCCTACCTGATTTTCCGCTCAGCCGCGTGCGATCTACCGTACCACCGATCTTCCGTGTCACTGATCTGCACCAATGCTGCTGAGCAAGCCCGTATCGCCACCGGAGCTGAGGCTAACAAGTTACAGATGTTGAATGCCACCGACGTGATTGCAGATTTATTCAAACAGTTGCAATTGCAATCTGGCTCTGGGGGATCTGTACCTTCTGGTCGATCTATGAACTCTCCTTACTACCTTGGTACATCTGACGGCTCCGATTTGTCAATCAGTCCCATCATACTGAAGGGATTTTAATTTTTTTTACTGATTAGCAATTTCATAATCTTATTCGCAAGTTGGACATTCTTGATCATTATGCTCCAACTTGAGAGAGGGTGATAAGGAAATAAGAAATCTTTTCCCTTTTGTGGAAATGTCATAGATGGTAGTTACCTTATAGAATTAGTTTTCTTATAGAATTAGTTTTAGATGGTAATTTTCCTATAGATTTAAAATCTTATTCCCGTTAGATTTTGGTTTGTTATAACACTATATATTATAACCCTCACCATTGATGTAATATAATGCACCAGTGATCAAGTTATTTTTATTTTATCAGAATGTTTATTTGAATGAATCATTTGATATTTTAGCCACATTAAATTGAAAGTTACAAGAAACCATTGCATAAAAAACAACACAATCTTACCTATTCTCTTAGCTCGAAAGTCATTTAGATATGTAGATTTCACTTTTTTTCATTAAAAGCTGCACCTTTCAGAATATATTTGTTTAAGTATGGTTAAAAACTAATTTGTGTGGATGTCGATCAAATCGAAATTTTTTCATATTGTGCTTAATTGTCGCAAACCCTTGTATTAGTAACAGAAATAATATATTCACAATTAACTTCCTAATTTACCTTTTAAAATTAGAGTTCGTCTTTTGAAATATGGTCTTTCCATAAGTTATGGAAAAACCAAGGTTTAAACTATAAATTTGAAGAAATCAAAATAAAATTTCCGAGTTATATTAATCGGATCATAAACTTATCACTCTTAAATGTTGCATAATAAAATTTTAATATTGCAACTTAAACTTTTTACCTTTCTATAATTCCAATTCAACCCCGTCTTTCCATATGTTTATGGAAATACGGTTTTTCCCAAAACTTTGCCTTAAAAATTAAGGGAAATACTAATCCAAATTCAACTATTATATTCCATCAATCATGTGATAATTGATTCATTATAATATATATTATTAAATTAACATTTTAATTATTTGTAACATATAAGTATAAACAAAGTTGTTAGTATTTTAAGCTAAGTCTAAAAATTAATAATAGAAAGTAAATTTAGATGGAAGAGCGTGATTTCTCTACATAACATGAATTGATTGCCAAGTGACACCTGAGTAAATGCCTATTTTTATCAATATACAAAGTCAGGAATGCGGTTAGCAATTTCAAAATTTTCTTTTTTAATTCCAATTCTTCTTTTTTATTAGAATACGTCTCTTGAAAGACGATCTTTCCATAAGTTATGGAAAATCAAGGTTTAAACTGTAAATTTGAAGAAATCAAAATAAAATTTTTGGGTTGTATTAATCGGGTCATAAACTATCACTCCTAAATGTTGCATAATAAATTTTATTATTGCAACTAAAACCTTTTACCTTTCTATAATTCTAATTCAACCCTGTCTTTCCATATGCCTATAGAAAGACGGTATTTTCCAAAACTTTGTCTTTTATTATAATTAATTTCAATTATTGTACTGCCTCTAGTATGCTGTATCCGTGCTATCTCAAATCATGTCGTACTTCTTAAAAAAATCATATCATAATCGTAAATTATTTATGGCAAAGTTTTGGAAAATACGGTATTTCGATAAGTTTATGAAAAGATGGTATTTTCGTAAACTTATAGAAAGACAGAGTTTAATTAGAATAATAAAAAGTAAAAGGTTTTTGTTGCAATATTAAAGTTTTATTATGCAACGTGTAGTAGTTATAAATTTCATAAACCGGTTCATGCAACCCAAAAATTTTAACTTAATTTCTTCTAATTTACACTTTAAACCTTGCTCATTTCATGACTTATTGAAAGACCGTCTTTCAAGAGACGCACTCAACAATTAATATTTAGAAAATAGATGTTAAAATGAATTTAACAATATCTTACATGATATATTTATTATAAATATATTAGCTCATACTCCCTCCATCCTACTTTAAAGTTTCTAATTATTTTTGCACAAACTTTAAGACAAGCATATATGTCATCTTTTTAATGGCGATGAGAGTGAGCCTACATAAATCAAATGAAAAGAAAAGTTATAACCACATATTCATGGCTACATGTAGAAAGTTTAGAATTAAGAAGTTTACAGTGGGACGTCCCAAAAAGAAAAATAAGAAATTTATTGTGGGACAGGAGGAGTATTTAGAGTCAAAATTTTTTAAATTTAACTTTGAAAAAGTAAACATGTCAATAATGGTGGTATAGAGGGAGTATTGTTTTGTGCATCAATTAATGACCAGTTTGACTCGCAGTTCTCGTAAGTTAATAATCCACTTTTATCCCACAGTTCCATGCATAGTCAAAGCATTTATAATTTCTGTGATCCATCCACATTTTTGTTGTATAATTGGTGCGACTTGCCTAGTATAAATTTGAGCAAAAATGATCCTGTGTTTTTTGGAAAAACTTTTTTCGTAAGTGTTGAAACAATTTTAAATATTTGTCTAATGTTACCGTTATATTCAATTGATCCAATTCTAACGTTGATCATCCTGAAAATGACCAGAATAACTTTGCCCAGTTTTCTAAAAAAAAAATTGAACGATTTTACCTTCCCGAAATCTGCCTCAACGTCAAAACTTAACAAGAATTCAATGGTTCTATCAGAACTTTATGTTGATGTATAGGGTTTAGAGATTTGGAGGGTCAAAACGGATATTTTACATTTCACTTTTTTTTTTTGTTAATTAGAAAAGTATTGTGATGCACCAACGAGCTCAGCGTCGAAGCATTGGAGGTTAGTTTCGACCCATTAAAAAAAACGTACTAGGCAAGCCGCAGCAATGCGGACAAATGCATGATCTGCTGATGATCTTGTAGTTGTAGCCTTGTAGGGAATCAAATATCAATTCCCCCGAAATTTACACCGACGAAAAGTGTGGTACACGCAGTCAGGCATTTATCATCCTCCTCCTCCTCCCCCCTATCATAAATTCATAATTGATGACGAACACCACGTTACGTACTCTCCTCCGTTTTTTGCCATTAATGGCTGGAACTCCCACTCCCCATTTTTCGACCTGAGCATTGATGTGAACTCCGGAGGGCCCCACCCCTCGTACTGCTGCTGGATTCCATCATGACGTCAAATGCCAGTCGGGTGACGACAGCGGCGATCACCCCCCCTCTCTCTCTTACGTCAAACTGTTGGGGAGTTGTGACTTGGCAGTTGCAGAGTACGTACGGTTCTCTCTGTGTGGGGTTTGGACTGAACTTCATTTATGGCTTCCTACCTCTTGGGCTTCCATTTCCCCGGGGCCCATAGCCCACACACTTCTGCATTCGCCATCTGCCCACCCAAAACAGGCACTCCCCCAAGTGCTACAATAGGTTTGGATAGTGCTGGCATTTTGAGACAGAATACCGTACCAACCAATCTATCAACCGAAGATAAAGTTGGCAATAGTCAATAAAAGATGAATTTTAATACATAGGATATTTTTTTTTATGAAGCAAAGAATACATGTACACTTCCAGTTGAATTTATTAAAACTTGGAGAAAATTGAAACTTCATGTATTCAAATAGTTGGAGACGTGATACGAGAACACTCAATTGCTGCACCATCAATGAAACGCCACTGAATGTGAAACTATTAAGGCTGTACGTTTATAATCCACATGCAGAAATGCTAAATCAAAGCAAAGCGAGACCACCAACAAAGTCCCACAAGTTTAAATAGAAATGCGACATAAATTACAAAGTACTCTCTAAAAGAGAGGATAAATTTACCATTGAACTAATACTCTAACTATTCCACTGATTGTGACACATTAAATTTAGACTCTTGAATTCATGTGAAGAAAATGAGTGGTTGAAATTAAATGTAGAAAGTAAAAGTAGAATGAGCGGATGAGATTGAAGGAATTTTGATAAAAACAAAAACTGTGCTATTAAAAAAAGTACTCAATAAGATAAGTGTGTCACAAATAGAGAAGCAGTCGTTTCTACGTCAAGTAATTTAACTATTTCAGAGAGTGGAGTTCTACCCCCGTCGACATTTAAATGCGCTACGCAAACACACACTGTGAAGTGTAAATGCGGTGACTGTAGTATTTAAGCTTACTGCAGATAGGCGGGCGTGCGCATTAGCATTTATTCGCGGGAGGATTATTTGGTTGATAATGACTTTACACAACTCTGTTTTCAATGCTTGAAAGTGAAAAAAATAACACCAAAACAGAAGGAAAAAAACAGTACAATATGACCCTTGTTGCTCTGTTCCGCTACAATTATGCATTTGTCATAATCTATATTTTCAAATACTCCCTCCGGTTGCTTAAGATTGGCTCCCAACAAAAGAGCTCAATATTTAAGAAAAGTAAAATGAGTGGTGGAGATTGTATTGGGAGAGTAAAAAGTAAATTGAGTGGATGAAA
>JAULKM010100323.1:2500-10545 GCA_032355605.1 Rubia tinctorum
TTCCGATACAAAATCATGATTCTGCCCTCTAAATATGAACTACCAAGCATGTTACAACGTTGTAACATGCTTAATATCCATGTTTCGAGTTTGGAACCATTGTCCATCAAACACACTTTGATACAACCACCTTTAATTGAACACAATTAAAGGTGATTATAACTTTAACCTTATTGAATTACATGGAACGAAGGCGGTTCTTAAATAACCACCTTCTATTGTTGTTGAACCACCTTTAAAAACTAATAGGTCTGATTAGTAGATATTTCAAGTTTGGAACCCATTCTCGAAGGCGGCTCTTCAAAAAATTAAAGGAATGACCTTTGATTGATTCCTTTAATAGGCCACTCTCCACTAGTGCGTCCAACTCGTATAACAAGGGGAATCAGACATGGAAAAAGATATGCTTAGTACTGTTCTCTTCCTCCTCACGCTACCAAATCTCCCAACGACTCTTCGACCTGATTTTAGCATTGGATCAAGCATGACACAATGTCACCCCTCTCAACCATAATTTGTTTGGTATTGTAGGAATTGGAGCAGTTATGAAACAAGACAATGACATCATCAACCCATTATAAATATTGGACTCAAATCTTAACATGTTTGTTAGAGAATAATGATTGCTTGGGGCCCTTTTGGGTTCCTCGTTGCGAGAACTTTGTAGCACATTCCCTATCGAATTATGCTAAGTCCAGCCCCCTCATGTATGATGCTTGGGAATCTCCCCCAAGCTTCTTATCTTTCGTTTCCGGACGAATTCCGGAACCTTGAAGTTGAATGAAAGTAATTACCATTTGTTCAAAAAAAGGCTAGGGTATCCTCAGGGAAGCTAAAATAACTCATTTACGCAAGAAGAATTCTGCAAGGGAAAAGATGTGATATGTTAGAACATTTTGAGGCAACAAATGAAGAACATCACCTAGCGGGGATGAAAATTTCCTCACCCTCACTTAGAATCAACTACTTGGATTTGCCATTTTCAATTTAGTAGGCCGGGATGAAAACTCTAGCTACTAGAATTTGTTGGTTTTATTCCACTGCATCAAACTTGAGAGGACTGATGTTGAGAAATTCTTCTATGAATCTATAAAACATAAAACTATACAAAATAATGTAACAAAAGACAACCTCCAAGTCATGTACGAGGCACTTTCCTTAAGGCTTTATTTGTTCCCTTTTTTGTGCGTATGATTCAGAACAAATATCTTGTAGGATAAAATGAAGCCTGGTTGACAGAACTGTGCACTCACTTCTCCAAACTCGAATGAACAAAATATTGAAGAGTAAGAATTCTCTAAGAATAATGCATTATCATTCTTTTCCTCTTTGTGAGGTTTTCTCTCATATTGAGTACTTTTCTCTTTTCTCATGTTTTCTTATATTCTGGTTGTATTCTTATTGGATCCTCGTTGTATACTTCAAGGAGAATAAAACTCGTCTATTTATAGACTAATGGTTTAAGATGAAATAATACACATTTTCATGACATATACCCTTTGAAACTTGAAAAAATATCTATTGGTGATGAATAATGTTCATACCGCTTCATTAATTATAGTCACATTTTTTCAATCATTAGAAATATACAACAATCTGCCGCCATTTTCGATTATTGAAAACGTACTCTTTAAATCACAGAAAACTCGTGATAACTCATGCTTCGGAAAGTGGTGTCTTTCGATTGAACCAAGTGAATGTCGCAATAACTTGTCGAACCACTTGGTAGGTTATGCTTTGAACCAATGGTTTATGTAACAAACCACATTGACCAACATACACATATTTGCTTCTTTATCACTGTTATAAACCACACAATTCAAGATCAATGTGTGTCTATCATTTCATGAATGTGTCCAAGAAGTAAAGTCCAAAAATCTTGCAATTCACATTTCAGTTTTACACTCACATATGCAAGTCCATGTGCCTCTTTCACAGTACGAACAATACCAGGGCCAATCAAACTGTCTGTGCTATTTGTGGCTCTTTCATGGATTTGTTAATAACTTTAAAATTCACCCTTAATATTAATCAAGCGGGTTAAACTAGAACTCCCTCTTTTGGGATATTTTAATTGAGTGCTCAAACAACTATTATAGTGTACTTTGACTCATTGAATCCAAGACTTGGTATCTAACCAATTGTGGACTGAGGTTCCACCATTTAGTGATTTAAATGGACTTTCCATCCCACTTTTGATGTTTCACTCATCAACTTACTCAACGATATCATCTCTTTAAGTGACTATCACTTTTGTCAATATGCAAATACATGTCAAATATAATCATACAATGTTCAACTCGTCATAACATAATTCATGAAGCAAATTCTAATTTTCTTGTTCGATGCATTTACAAGAAACTTTTAACATTCAAACATCAATCATGCATGAACAATATATCTCTTTCCTGGATATAGTACAAATAAAGCATATCACCATGCATCATATCCTTCACAGTAAAAACTTATAATTAAAAGTACTAATCGTTTTCATGTCTCTTGAAACTTCTTCAACATATATATCGCCATTTAGAATTATACCTATTTAAATTCATAATCGTTGAATTTATATAATTTTACCTTCTCCCCAAAGAGTGGGTCTCCTAACATGCCACATATTTTTTACCTTATACACTGCATTTGTTAAATTACATATTACATATTAAATTTAGAAAATATTTTTTTATATTATATATTCAAATACATATTATTACTTGTTTTAAATTTTAAAATGCAATATTTAAATTTTATTTTAAAAAATTACGACATTTAAGGTTAAAACAACTATGGACTGTCCATAAATTTATGGAAATGCCGCCTTTCTTGAGACTTTCTCCTCCCCAAATTGGGTTAAGCATTATATGTAGTGAAGCCGTCTTAAAATATTGTTCAAGATCTCAAAGGAAAATTTTCCAATTCCCTTGCATATCGTACCCCTTTGAATGCCATTGGTTCGAGACCTTGAATATTCCTACATTCTCGGCAAAGGCTACTCTTCTCATAGGCATTTCTTCAATCATGGCTCTCCAAACTTCAACTTCTTTGGCAACCATGCGGGCCACCATGTTGTCCACCAAACCGATCTCCTTGGCAGTGGAATCCAGTTGTTCCAACTTCGAGGCTACCCCAGTTCTTGAAAGTTTATCTTCAATATTCCATTTTAGGATGAAAATATCTTGTTTCATAGCACCAACAACAAATTTAACATCTAACAAGCCCGTAGGACTTTGCGAAGAACTTGATTCGCTCCCTGTTTGTTCTTCCCCAGGTGCTTTCATCCATGCCTTCAATTGTGTTGTCTTAGATCGTTGAGTGTCCAACATCATCTTGAGCCTTTCAACTACATTCTCAATCAACGTACAACGTTCAAGCGACTTCTTTGTCATCTTTTCACACCAAAGTTATGTAGTAAAATTGTGACTCACGTAACTTAGCTCTGATACCACCTTGTAGACCTATTTCTAACGGTTTAAAAATCGCACACACTAAGTATGGAACCGTCCCAGAATGGAGGTTCAAACGAAGGCCAAGTAAAAAAAGCACTCAGAGTATTCATGAAGCCCAGCTCCAAACCTTGTGTATTTATTCGCTCTTTTAAAGTACAAAGGAATTTCTAGTGTTTACAAAATAAGCCACCGGATCCTCTTACCTAACACGTTTATTCATAGATTAAAATTACAATGGGACTCTTAACTTGGAACTTGGAACTTCACACTTCTTGGAGGCGAGCAGTAACGACTTGCACCGGTTCATCGTCGTCCCTTGTAATTTATACACCATACAATTATATGTATCTTACCTAATTATAACGTGTGAATTCTGCAAGTTTCCCTTGCTACCAATTCGCATTGATCAGACTCCTTCAGACCTCAAAACTTGTCGACGTTGGATCTCCTCCTCCCGAGGAATTAAAACTTGCGATTATGAACTTAATCATAAGATTATGATCATATTGGAACACCGGAAAAAAACCTCGAGCACTTCTCAGAATATCGAAAATCTGGATGCATATTTTCTTCAATTTAAATCCATAAGTAACTCAGCCAGAATGTCTTCTATTTAAACTCATCTCACACATTGATTTCTTGTGCGAGAATAATTCCTTCTCCATCTCTTATTCTGATTTCAATCAAATCCCTTAGAGATAGGGATTATCAAATCTAATCACTTAGAGCATGTGCAGTGGGAATTTCAGAGTGGTTTCAATTCGGAAGTAAAACCACACTAAAACCACAAACCCCCACAATGGAAGTTTCAAAGTGGTCCCAATTTATTGAGGAGTCTGTCTCCTGTGAGAACGTCTCATGGTAAGACCAAGGGTAAGATTTAAAATAAGGTACAATATTTAAAATTCAAGGATCAATTTATCAATATAATATATTCGGAGTCCTTTTTCAAAGACAATTAAAAGGTTGGGGATTAATCTGCGAATTATGGAAAAATATAATCCCTCCTAATCCCTCACTGAATTCGCCATTGCCGTCTCCCGTCATCGTGCCTCCGCCGTTCGAAATGGGTTGAACTCCTCGCCGGACCCGCTGCCTAGTCGATTTCATTGGGTTTTAAGGATTTTCTCCGTCGGGATTCAAGTTGCGCCGTCATCGGTATGGGCTGAGCTCCACGTCGGGTTTGGATTATGGTTTCAAGGGAGCTGAAATCGACATGGCTTCCTACAGCTCAGAGCTTGAGTTCTTGTCCAAACTTGTGACTAGTCATGCGCAGAGCGCTAAAGAACATAAATAGGATGTGAACTCCCTAGGTTTGATCTGCGCTGCGAGACAAAGCTCTGCCTAGCCGCCGTTAGTCAGGTGGCGAAGAGAATTCTCACCATGGGAGTCACGGAGTTTCTCCGTCGGAATGAGGTAGGAGACGTTGGGTTTTAAGTGTTTCGGCCTCGTTGAACACGTCGCCGGAATAAGAGACGTTGGTCGGAACAGTTGTACCTGTAATCGGCTTGAATTTGAGTAGGGTTCTTATTTTTGGGCCAAAACATTCAAGTTTGGGCTGATTTTAAACTCAAATATAAATTATAAAACATCAAATTAAATTAATTAAAAATCATATAAAAATGTTTAAAAATTAATACTCCCTCTATTTTTCTATTTATGGCGGATTTAGGTGAAGAAAATGAATGGATGACGTTGAATGTAGAAAGTAATAAGTAAAATGAGTGGATGAAATTGAAGAAATCATGCCAAAAATGGAAAGAATGCCAAATACAAGAAAATATCCATTTATAATAAGTGTTCCATAAATAACAAAAGAGAGGGAGTATAAAACAAAATAATTAAACATCAACACTAAAAAATAAAACATCAAACAAAATTGAATAAAATCATATAATAAAAATATTGAAAATCCAACCTCAAATCAAATTAATTAAACATCAAATATAAAACATAAGAAATTTGAATTAATTTAGTTTAAAATCATACAAAAATATCAATATGTCAATATTTAATTAAAAATAAAAAAATAACTGAAAATCATACGATTTTTTTTAAAAAAAAAATCAACATCAAATACAAATAATTAAACATCAAATGTTAAAGATAAAACATTAAATTAATTTATTTAAATATCATAAAAATATATTTATAAAATCCAATATCAAGTCAAAATAATTAAACATCAAAATAAAAATAGTCATCAAAATAAAATAGTTAAATGTCAAATAAACTTTAAATACACATAAAATTACAATGGTTAAACATCAAATAAAAACACCAAACTTGACATCAAATTATAATAGATAAATATCAAATTAAAATAAGTAAAGTGTTAAAAAAATCAACATATAAACACGAGATCTACATTAAAAGATCAATATTTAACTTTAAACACATAATTTTAGTTGAAAATAGAGAATTTTGGTATAGTATCACAAAGTTTGATTGAAACATCAAGTATTGAAAATGAAACATCAAGTATTGAAAATGAAACATCAAGTCTAGTAATTAAAACCCGTGCATTGCGCGAAAATGAGGAAAAAATTATCCACGAATTTCTCAAACCCGAATTCTCGACCCGCGAGATTCTTATGACCCGGAATCATTAATTCCCCAATTATTTATGCTCAACACCATCAAAAAATGACATTTGCACCTCAGGTCCCTCCTCCCTCTCCCAAACTTTCTTAAATTGTATTTGAAACTCCATATCTAATTAAAATTCATAATATTCACATTTATCATTGTTCTGTCTTTATTGAGACCACTGACTAGTTGCTATAATCCGGAACCGCCCCAAATCCATTTCTTGTCAGGCGCCATGTGATGCACGGCCCATGTGATGCTCAGCACAGCCCACGTTTTCATTATGTTTATTTCTCTGTTTTTTGCTCTGTTTTATTTAGTTTGTTTTCTGGTTTTTCTTTTATTTTTCTAGCGTTCAAAGGATAAAATCTTAAATAATTATGATTTTCTTTTTTAAAAAATAAAAATTAAATTTTCATTCTTATTTAAAGTAGAAATTATATTCTTTTTTTTAAAAAGATGGTTCTTTTAAATTTTGGATCATAATTTTTTTAATTAAAATAATTATATATTTTATATTTTAAAAAATAAAATTCAATTCCAAAATTACAAGTGTATTATTGAATTTCACATTTCAATTTATTTATGGTATGCAAATTTATTTAAATTAAATATAGAAGGTAAAATTAATAAGTATGTAGAGAAAATCAATTGGGTCCATGAAATGGTTTCAACTAATGTGGAGGTAGAAATGAAGTGGTTTCAACCAATGTGGAGGTAGAAATGAAGTGGATTCTTTGTGCTTTCAGTCGACGAGGTAGAAGAGAGAGATTGAATATTTAATAAACGGAAACCACAAGAACGATTTCGGAGTGGTTTCGCCAATGCACATGCTCTTAAATTAAGAAATTAAAATATTTCGTACAAATCATTTTTGAAAAGAATATTCATCAAATCAATTACAATTTCCATAAATTCAATCTAATCTCATAGATATAGGAATGGATATATTTTTCAATTAAAACCCACAGACGAAATGTCTCCTCTCGGATTTATTCACGAAATTCCTTATATCACCTGGCATTTCTTCTTGGGTGTTTCAACACAAACAATTCCATATCTGTATAATTTTCATAAATTGTCAATTAACTTAAATTCGGACTTTACATAACTGTTTTTGTATCTCAACATAGTAGAGACTATTGCTGCTTTTGTAATCAAACAAATGCCATGTAGTTTAATCGCATTTCGATTGTAAAAAATACTGAATTATTTTGTTTCTGTTTGTTGAGTGATCGAGATGGTTTTGCAATACTTAGCTTTGTTCACCAGTAAATGCCCCTTGGAGACATTGCATGTGGAAATTAACCTTCCGAGTAATGTGTTCATGACATGAAGTGAAGCAAACATTTATGCTTTTGACCGTACGTAGTCATATTCCTTTTGTGGAACGAATCATTTTCCCAGTCGACGGAGTTTTTCGCATCAATTATGGTATAAAGTCGAGGCATGTCTCAGAAAAGATAAAGACGAAAGAAAGATGCTCAGCTGTTGGCTCCACCATTTGGTGCACTTTGTCTTGAGATTTGGAATATGTAAGTTGCGAGACATTTAATCAGAGGCACTCACAAGACATTTCATCGGACCATCGATGGAGGAGGAAATGACGCATTGCCACGAGGAGCACAAGATGATTATCGCCACCAGTTTACCACCGGAGACTGCAAAGTGTAACGCCTGCACCAGATCGAACATCGTTGGAGTCGAGGGAGGCCTTGTACTACACTTGCACTGACTGTCACATTATGATTCACAAGAGATGTGCACAGCTGCCGAAGCAGATTGGTCATCCTATGCATTCATAACATCCTCTGGTTCTTCTTGCGAAGCCTCCCTATGAAAGCGAAACATGCGAATGTCAAGTGTGTAAAAATCCTTGGAGGAATTTCGTGTATAGTTGCTCTTGTTGCGAGTTCACAGTGTTGGAAAATAATTGATTTTCGTCAACTTTTGGGCTCAGTTTTGAGTAGGATCCGAAATGAATTGGGTCCGGTGGATGACATTTTTGGA
>JAULKM010100324.1:0-10544 GCA_032355605.1 Rubia tinctorum
TTACTCAAACTTTCATTCATTTGGTTGCCAAGTATGTCCATTCATTTACTCATTCTTGTCTCATAAGCTTGCTCCTCATAGTGTCCCATGTAATTTTCTTGGATGTAGTGTTGTTTTCAAAAAGATTGTTAGTGTCATGATCGTGCTACTAAAAAGGTTTATGTTACATATTATGCACGTTTTAATGAGCCATGCATTCCTTATTCTTGTACTGGGTCGTCTTCTACTCCATCTTTTTTGGTGGTTTATGCCTTTCTTGATCCAGTACAACCAGACCCTTCACCTTATATTGTTGCTCCTTCTAAAGTCTCGCCATGTTTTGTATGTCTTTTGGGATTTTCTATATCTATGTTTATGCCCAATGACTCTTCAAATTTTGATTCACCCGCACCTTCTTATAGCTATTCTTCTAGCTTGACTTCTCCACCTCATCATCATATGTAGACTCGTTTCCATTATGGTACTCATAAACCAAGTCAGTTTCTTGATTATCAGTACAAGCAATAAACCAAGATGAGACTGGGGCCATTGCCAATGAAAATAATATCATCAACATTAATGAGCAAGTAAAGTAAATTCGAGTCTCAAGAGAGAATAAAGAGAGCCGGATCAATCGTGCTAAATTTGAACCCATGCAAAAAAAAATTACTAAAGCATTGAAACCAAACTTCCGGGGTCTTTTCACCACAAGAAATAACACCTTTTACCTTGATTTTTCCAGAGTATTGGTCATTAAAAACATCACTTAGAAGGCGGTTCCAGATTTTTCTGGAGAACCGCCTTTGATAAGTAGTTTCGATTTTGGAACTTGCTTTGGACGGATCCCCCTTTGAGTTAGAAGGCGGTTGAATTGTAAAGGAAGGCATTTATTGATATAACCTCCTTTAAATGGTTCAGTCAAAGGCGGTTCTAATAATAACCGACTTTGATCGACCAGTTTAGAAGGTGCTTGTGACTTTCTGCCTTTGTTGGTCTAAAGTTACGAGTTCGTAACCCTACTCCCGAAGGCTGTTCCAATTTTGGAAGTCCGGGATCTACCACTGTCGAAGTGACGAAGTGTGCTTCTCAACCAGAACTTCTTCAGTGCAAAGTTCCGAGCTTAGAAATCTGCCTCGTACAATGGCATGACTGCTTGAAGAAGTCCCAAATTTGGAACTATATTTTGGTCAAGATTCATCTATTTTTTAAACGGGTTTATCATTTGGGGAAAGGAAATAAAGAAGCCTAAGAGTATTTGGAGATTGAAAATGAAGTAATTGGGGAAGGTATGTGTGATATTAATTTGTTCATTACATGTATTAATGTATAAGAGTTGAATTATGTTGAATGTATGGGTTAGGTTTTATGTGAGGGTATAGGATGTTTTTGTGTTCATCCCACTAATTTATGGCATTTAACAAACGTAGGAGTTCGCCTGATCATATTCCTTTAATTGAATCTTTTGTAGTTGTTGCGTTTGAACACACATCGAAGAATGGTGTGGTGCATGCACGATGCCCTTATAGATATTGTAAAAATGATGCATTTCTTGGGAGGAAAAATTTACAGGAACATCTAATCACTCGTGGGTTAGACACTAGTTACATTAATTGGGTGTGGCACGGGGGAGGTTGTGAGTGTTGTTGATGAAAAAATAAAGGAAGATGGTGACGTACAAGGTGATGATGTATTTGATGAAATGGTCGAAGATGCTTCTAGAGAGTTTCATGGGAAACCAAAGGCTCTTGAAGCATTACATAATGACAAAAGGACCACATTGTACAACGGGTCCAGACATTCTGTGTTGAGTGCGACTTTGAAAATTATGAATTTGAAACCAAGTTTGGGTAGACTGATAAAGGGATGAAGAAGACACTTCAATTAATTGAGGAATTGCTTCCTGAGGGTAATCTTATTCCTGATAGATCATATGCAGCGAAAATGACTCTCTGTCCAATGGGACTTGAATTGAAAAAAAATTCACGAAGGCCCGAATGATTGTATGTTGTATTGGGGGAAAGGATGATGAGTTACTAGAAAATTGTCGGGTGTCCAGTGAGTCAAGGTACGAGATGAAGAAGGGTGACCTAGTTATGGGCGTAGAAGTTAGGCCAGGATCGAAGAAGAAGACACCAGCTAAAGTTTTGTGGTATCTACCAATCATACCACAGTTGAAGAAATTATTTTCATGCAAGGAAGACGCCAAGTTGTTGTGTTGGAATTCTGAAAGAGTTAAACCTGACGATGATGTGATTAGGCCTACGTCAGATGGTGAGCAGTGGAAGAATCTAGATGCCATGTATCCTGAGTTTAAGGGAGATCCTCGACATTTGAGGTTAGGCCTATCAATTGATGGAATGAATCCTTTTGGTAATATGAGCAACACATAGTTCTTGGCCCGTGATGCTAGTGATCTATAACTTGCCTTCTTGGATTATGATGATACGTAAGTATGTGCTACTGTCGTTGATGATTTCTGAGCCAAAGAAACCCGGTAATAATATAGATGTTTACCTTTTTCCTCTTATTTATGATTTACTGACTTTGTTCAATGATGGAGTCCACGTGTATGATGGTAGTGTGAATGATACTTTTCTATTGAAGGCTTTATTGTTTTGCACCATAAATAATTTCCCTGCATATGGAAATCTGTCTGGATACTTGGTGTAGGGGCACTATACATTCCCTATTTGTGAGAGGTCAACATGTTTTACTCAATTGAAACATGTATGTAAAACTGTTTGTAAAGGGCATAAGCATTTTTTTCCTGAGGGCCACCCGTGGCGATCTGTGAAGCAGTGGTTCAAGGGTGAAATGGAGGAAAGAGGACCAACAATTCCATTATCGAGTGCTGATGTATTTGAGAGGGTTAGGAACCATTTTTGGAAAGGGGAAGAGAAAAATGGCTGTTAAAGGCAGTTGGAAGAAATGTTTAATTTTTTTAGACTGCCTTATTGTAAAGATTTGAAGGTCAGACATTGCCTTGATGTAATGCATATTGAGAAGAATGTTTGTGACTCTTTAGTGGGTACACTTTTGAAGACACCTGGTAACACCAACGATGGTTTGACGTTTAGACTTGATATGGTCGAAATGGGTATTAAGAAGAGTTTGAGTCATGTGATGAATGGTCATGAGTGTTACCTCCCCCGTGCTTGTTATTCAATGTCTCATTCAGAGAAATTTTTTAATATTGTGAGACCTTGAGTAAATCAATCCTACATTGTTAAGATGGATGTACTCTTTTGAGCGGTATATGAAAATTTTAAAGTATTTTGTGAAGAACAGGTACATGCCAGATGCAAGTATTGTGCAGCGTTATGCGGCAGAGGAGAAAATTGAGTTTTGTACTGATTATTTGAAGGATGTTGATTCCGTTGGTGTTCCAAGACCCATACACGATGGAAGGCAAGAGGGCTATGTGGTAAGACATGGTAAGTTATTCAGCCAAACTGCAGAAGATTTAAATGTTGTACACCTTTACATTCTTTGGAACCACGAGGATGTTGTCCCCTCATTGAGATCCACATGGATGAAATAAGAATAGGGAGCCCAAATGATATGAATTAGAAAATGTCATTTATTATATTTTTATTCGTTCAGTATTTGTAGGAGTTAATACTATACTCTTTTTCTCACTGAGTTTTTTTAAATGAGATAGTGTGCTCATATTTAGAATTATTTTAAATAATGTAATTTAGGAGTTTTTGATTTGATTAGAATTAGATTTGGTAGTTTTAGATAAGGTAGATTCATTTAAAAATTCATCTAATATTTGGATTGATTTACTTAGAAGAATATGGTAATTATTTATATTTATTTTAGGAGTTCTAGTTAGATATAGTTTTAGCTTCCCAAAACCTACCATAATTCTTTTCAGTTTCTATTTTTAATGACTGAATTTTACCTCTATAAATATAGGGTTCATCCAAGATCATTATTACACTTTTATCAATCAAATATTCAGAATTTGGAGTTATTCTTATTACCTTCATTGTTGCTTAAACCTGCGGGCTATTTAAGTTTCAATCTCCTTTGTAAGTGTACCCTGCGGGCTAGACGCTTATCGAGAAACCTTGTGATCTAAACCTGCGGGCTATTTAGATAACAAGTCAGAGTTGAGTGTACCCTGCAGGCTAGACGATGCTTCTTCGTGCATTTATACTGAGTTGCTTCTAGTTGCTTCTAGTTGCTGCTTCATTTATTTTGACATTAAGTCCGGACTGAGTTCCGGACTCGGAACTACGTTGGTGCCCATGGTTATTTTCATATTCCAGGGTTCTTTCAGGGCAATTACACACTAACAAGGTAATAAAAAGTACAAAATTTACGAATTCTTGATTCAATTCCAAAATACATCCATCACACAGTAAAAAGTCTTAATTCAATTCAAAAATTAGGACAACAAATGACTAGAATTCTTAAATGTCAACTTCAAAATACAACCATCACCTAAATTCAAGATTATTCATATGCAAAAGTTGCTAACATCCATCCATGTAAATATCCTAGCAAACATGAAGGAATTACATTGAAGAAGCTCTAGATGACCGGGACCGCGATGTGGATGAAAATTGACGTTCAAATGAACGTTGCCGGCTCTCTAACTTCCAAACACGCTCCCGAAGTTGGCAAATCTCACTCCTCATCCACTTGTAGCAAGTATTAAACCTTCTCATGAATACCAGATCCTTTCCTCTTTATCAAAACAAGAAAATGTTTTAGATAAAAAGAATTTGGAAATATTGTAAGTATGTAAATTTATAATTTTACCTCGTTCTTCAATCATCGGCCTCTTGCTTTGGTCCATGGCTTCTTCATTTTTGCGACACCATTTGTGGCTGATAAGGACCTACTTATTATTTAAGAAATATTGCTTGTCAAACCACTTCACCGGCTTTTCCTCACCATGGAACGCCATCTCGGGCACACTCTTCAAAATCAAAGTAATCAAATTCCCATATGAGCGACTTTTGAATACTTTTTTTGAAGTTGCAACCGTAAGCATATTCTGAAAAATTAGACTCCCCACGTTGATTATTCTTCCTTTCATAATGTAATAGAGAAGTCATAAGAGTGGTATAATTGGGTTTCGTTAGGTGGCCTTTAACGGGTTCTATGTTCCTAGCTATAATCTCATAAACAATCCGAGCATCTATCGAGAGGTGTCCTAGTTTAAAGGTCTCAGCCCTCCCCAAGTCATAGGTATTTCTCTAAAAATACCCGAAGCTACAATCGATTGGGTTGACATTGGGGTAATCGTTATCTAAGAGCCATTTGTCTCTATGATACACATTATCCAGAGGACCATTAGGGGCCAAGGGGTACACATCATCCAAAATCTTATAGGGGCATTTTAGAAATTTATTAATTTCCCAAGGACTTATGTCAATGTCAAACCCGTTAACCCTAGTTCCATAACGCCTACTCTCAATCTCTCGCAAATTATTGTAAAATTGACAAACCTTATCAAAGTAAGCCAGTTCATTCAATGTTATTAGGCAAAAAATATGTTGTTCGGAGAATTTCATAACCAAGTCGGCTAAGCCTATGCTATGGTATACATTGAGATCAATGATATAGGTATCTATTAACCACCCAACATCACTTAATTCACTATATCTAACTTGGGCGGGAAGTGAAACAAACCTAGCTATTTCGTACCCGGGATTGGAGTGCGAACTCCTAGCATGGGAAGTAGACCCACGTTTCCTTGTACTCCCTTTGTTGGCTTGCAACATTGCTATGTCATTTTCCGCATGAAATGGAATTTGAAATTGTTGTCCCCTTCTCGTTCCGCAGCCGTAAGAATGGTCTAGGTTTTCTAATTTGGGGGGTTTTTGCTATTGTAATCCTATTTTTTATATAGTAGGTTATGTTTTGAACATGGAACAGAGTCTTACCTTAGCCCACAAGGAGTTCCGAATCTGGAACGTTTTCTGGGGATAGAAAACTAAGGTACGATTCTAAGTTCTGAACGAGAATTTGATTGTGTCTCGGAAAAAAGCAATGCTTTTTTTACCAGTTTAGGATCAGAAATGTTGAAAGAGGTTGAAACTACTCGTTCCAAACTCGTAACCTCATAAATCGTCTCTTGTTTATCTGCATCAGACAAAGTTCCGAATAAGTAACCCAATATTGACATTTTTCTATAAGTAAGAGACAGTTCGGAACACAGAACTTTGTCGGAAGAAATGGCCAATTCATGATATTTCGTATCCATTAGTCTTGGTCATTACACCTACCACATCCTATTGCTAGATTTCTCGAAATATTAAAACCCACATTATGCTTCATTGCTGAACCATATCATCGTTCAAAGGTTAGTTTCCTTCCTACTAAATGCCTTAGACTTGGTATAGAGTTATGAAGTGAAATGTTAAAAAAATCCAGAAAGCATAATATCAAATTCAATACATCTTACAAAGTACAACCACATCATCATGCTTCATTGTCTTGCTCTGCAAACATCTCGGTAATCTTAGGGTCAATCTCGACATCGTCCTCCTCTTCCTTCTCCTCACCCTCCACCTCATCTTCATTTTCCACTTCCTCTTCGTCGTCAGAGAAAATTGACTTGAAGTTTGACATTTTCTCGTCAAATAGAGGGTCGATGCTCAAGCCTGAAGAAGCGATGAACTTGGCGTGACTAGCTTCTGTGGCAGCCACCTCTGAGTTTGCGACACTAATGTCCTCTCGTAAACACCCCATGTATCTTCCGATTGTTTTCTTCATGCCATCCGCCATAGAAGTGCTGGAACCTACAAGACAACAAATTTACAAAATTAAGAATAATCCCAAAACTGTTTAAAAAAATGAAAATTCTAATATTACTCGAAATGTAATTCACGGAATGACGAGGCTTCCTCCCTTTGAGTTGCAGAATCCCTAGCTCTCTTACCCTTCTTAGCATTTTCTCCAGGTACGACGTTCACATAATATTTTCCGTCAAATCCCCGACTCAAATGCTTGTGATCAAGCCACATCTTGTCATAACAATCTAGGCGCATTGGTCTATCAACCCTCATTACACCCCATTTTCTGATCATCGCTATGATCAATCCCCCACAGGGGAGATCCTTCTTCTTCCCAACAACGACCTTTAGTAGTTCAAACACACCTCAAATATAGCATTCCATTGTTACTTGCTTTCTTCTCCCTTGAACTCTCCTTTTGTAGTTGTAGAAGTCAAAGCCCTCTTTTTTATATTGCCACATAATTCTTTCATAGTTGGCAGGCAAAACCTTGTAATACTTTATCCACATATAGTGAAACTTCCGGTCTCTTCCGGCCGTGGATGTAGGTCAATTTGACTGAACCACGTAAATTCTTGTATTCTTTATTTCATTTATTTCCTTTACGCTGTCTTTGTTATCCATCTTTCTGGGCCAATAGATATCTCGTGGTATTCATATTCCTAACATTCTAGGCAGTTGTTTGATAACTATGCTCCGTTTGTCAGTGAGTACTTGGACCAGAAGCGGTTGCATCAGATGGTTTTGGAATCGGCTCAAAAGTTTAGAAGTTAGGGGAAGCTAGCCGAGGAGAATTTCGATTGCACATGTTTAATTTAGAAGTTAAGTCCATTATGTTGCAAGATAAGTTTCATCAGTCTGTTGCCTTTAAAGCAATGGTTATCTTTGATGTGACAATTGTTTACAGAATACAATGGTTGTAGTTGTACATTACCAGTTAAAGAGTATATCCGCTTCTTACTCCCTTCCTCCAACTCAAATTGCAAAGAATTATTTTCACACTCATCAAAAAATTTATCTAATATAATATGTTTAATTACGTATAATAACGGAAAACAAAAAGTTACTTTTGAAAAACTATTTGTTATGACGACTCCAATAATATTACATACGATAATATTACTGTTTATATATCTATTAAATATGTGGTCGAAATTGAACAGTAAATAATGAAATAAAGTGAAGTGTGCAGTTTGACGAGGAGAGGGGGTGTATGTTGATTAAACCATTTGACTGACAATTTGACTCATATTCCTTTACTTGAACGGAAATGTCCGTCAAAAGGGATGGTGGTGGAAGTTTGAAATTCGCTTAAACCTGGTTGTATTAATTGCATTCTATATCAATATTGGAATTGCATTTTGTTCCCCAAGTGATTCAGGTTTTACTAGTTCTCATCCGTATTATAATTATTGGTCAATTTACATTTTCAAGATTTTCAATAACCATGATTAAATGTCAATATCTCTAGCTACATATAACATTTCTGCATAAAAAAATGATAATTAGAAAATGGATGTTAAAATGAATCCAACAATATCTCGTATGATATTTTTACTATACATATATTAATTTATATATATTGTCAAACTTTACTAAATTTGACTTTTAAAAAGTAAATATGTCAATAATCTTAATACGATGTTACTGTAAGCGGCATTATCAAGTTATCCAGATGTAGATAGTGTATATTGCAAATGTACAACCATCGCACCAGGACCTCTCAGACTCCCAAGATTTTAAGATTTACTTTTCTGTTTGCATAATTAAAAACTAACAATGATATAAATAAATGCAATAGTGATATTCTTAAAATTATCATTATAATGACATAATAATACTTCTAAAAATTTCTTAATCCAACATTGTTTTTTTATAAGTTTTTGATCCTATAATTTTTTTTACTTTTCTATTTACAATATTTTAATCAAATACTCATAATTCGTTTTAATTTATATTTAATTTAATTTTTAATCTGTTAAATTTATTCTCCACCAACTTATAGTATTTTACTGACAAAGTTTTGGATGTAAACCTCTTGCTAGAAACTTATGGGGAGACAGGAGATGAGTTTGTAATTTTAGGTGAAGTAGTGAATATTGAATTTCATTTACCTTTAACAAGTTAAAGTAATAAATTTTCAATTTTTTATAGCATTGCGCCAGAAAAATGTATTTATCTAAAATAATTCATTAATCAGAAATGTCCCAATATTTTGACATACATCGCAATTATACCCCAAGAAATAAATTTAAAATTAAATTGTTTACTTAAGACATTTTAATAAAGTGTCACAGATATTTTGCCATAATCTTGGGATGTTATAGAAAGTGTCGCATGTATGTAACAAGAGAGATGACGCATACTAGAAATTCCACAATTGTGCCACAATTTCCAAACAAATATTAATTTGCGTAGTCTAATTGGGACATTTTCTTAAAGTGTCATAAATAATTCGTCATAATTTTGGGACATTTTAAAAAGTTTCACATATGTACAAAACATACGACACGTCAAAGAATTGTGCCATAAAATAACAACAAATTTATAATGGTTAAATATTTTTCTAGCACTACCTTTATCCTGAAAGTGCCAATATAACTCTATAAAATCAAAAAGTGTCAAACTAACCCTAACTTTATGATCAATTACGCCTATTTAAACTTCCGGTCATATTCAAGCATGAATAACCTATTTGACCGGACTGGAAAAGACAAAAATTTTCTTAGACATTTCAACTTATTTTCCCCCATTTTACTCCTCTTATTACCACCAGACAGCCACCACCTACCACCCCGCCACTTCCGTCACCACCACCCTCCGCCACCACCAACCTGCCACCCACTCCGTTCGTGAGCTACCACCACCACCCGCCACTCTCCCCCACAATCACCACCACCCCATCGCTGCCCAGCCACCAAAACCATCCAACCACCACTCCACAACTATTCAGCAACACCCTACCTCCGCTCAGCCACCACTCCACCACCCTTCAACACCTCACTCGCCTAGACCGACCACCCACCACCAATTCACCCTCCTAGCTCAGACCCACCCACCCACCACCACTCCACCTCTCCCCACCCGCCACCACTCTCACACAGTCCACGTCGCTGCCAACCACTGCTACCGTTGCGTCGATTCCACCATCTCCACCTCCTCTGGTTGTCACACCTCCGCCGCTTCTAACCCACGAAAATCCTACACCTCAATTTATAATTGTGTCATGTTGATATGAATCTCCTTGGTAAGAATATGGATTAAGGAATTAAAATCCTTGACCAAATGAAGGGATTTGGAAATCCTCACTAGATCGCAAGAATTGATGAATAACTAGCCCTCATGATTACTCTCAACTCGAATTGATCACCAACTAACCCTCGGGATTGACTTTCAGTTTAGGAATTTGTTCGCTAACTGGCCATCATGATTAGCTCACAAATAAAGGGTTCTTTGTTCACTAACTAAACCGCAAGATTAGTTCACAAAGGGTATTGATATTTAATCAACCCGAAGGATTAAGCAACAATGAAAAATGCCCGCAAGCAAAAAGTATAAACTAAAAAAACCTGAATTTGATTGATAATAATGTGTATAAAATGGTGGATAGCCTCCATTATTATAGGGTATATTTCGACCACTCAGAAATAGAAATATAGCGGGATTTGGTAATTGCTGTTAGAAACTGAAAAGAATTATGACAGGTTTAAGAAGTTGAAACAATATCTACTAAAATACATAATTTAAATATAAATGATGACCATATTCATCCAAGTAAATCAATCCAAATATTGGATGAATTCTTGAATG
>JAULKM010100325.1:0-10544 GCA_032355605.1 Rubia tinctorum
CAACGGGGTTCCTTCGCTTCAGTAATCTTAGTAGTGTACTGAACATCAGACGTTTCGATCTTCAGAAACTTCTCTTCATAATATATATTCTTGTCGATGAACACCGTCCTAGCGTTGTGATTCAACGCTTTCCATAAGAGGGTTTCCGGAGTCAATCCAAAAACCAGTAGATTACACTGATAGAATATTAGAGATTTGTTTGATGACCATGTGGGACATGTGGTCAGAGTTGTTGGATTTGGACGCATAGTGGACCAGCGCTCGGACAACGGATCCAGGCAGGGGATGGGCGGCGGTGGCGGAGGAGACGCCAACTATAGCGGTTTCGGCCGCCACTGTGGTGGTGGTGATGGACTCTCAGTGAAGATCAGGGTTAGGATGAAGGTGAGGGTAAAAAAGGAAATGTATGAGAGAAGCCATACTCTGTTTGAATTCCCTTGTTTTTTATGTATGGGTAGAGGAAGATGAAGTTTGTGCTACTGCTTGATTGTTCTTCATTGTTCTTGATTTTCTGAAACTTGTTCACAAGAAGCCTGAGAATTCTTGATTTTAAAGATGATGAGAACTAAAGACGTCGAAGTAGATGTTAAAGCAATAGCTTGGTGGACAAAGGATGCAAAGGACAATACACTCCCAACAAGAACGGTAAAGAATACATTTTTGAGTTCTACAGACACGGTGGTGTGTTTAATCGGTGGCAGAGAAGTAGAGGTGGCGTACATGAACGGTGGGGTGGGCTGTGAAGAACAAACAAAACAGGGGTATAGTGGGCATTAAATTTTTTAGCTTTAATATAAGGGGTATTTTGGTCATTTCAATTTCTGGTCAATGTCGGAATTCTCTTGGTCAATGCCAGAAATAGGAAGTTTGGTTATATTGGCACAATTTGACCAATTCTTAGGATTAGATTGGCACAATCTGTAATAAGTTAGGGTTATATTGACATTTTCTCATAATGTAGGGTTATATTAACACTTTCTAAGTGTATTTTGCCCATGAAATTAAAATGTAACTTGACATGGCCTTCTTCACAAAATGTTGAAGCGAATCACAAATAAGAATTTTTAAAAAACAAGATCAAGTCTTTAATTTTTGTTTTTTTATTACGTAAAGTTTCAATCAAGAAAGTATCGAAACTCGTTGAATTTCAAAATATTTAAAAATTGGAGATACTGATAAAATATAAAAGATTTTATTATAGTGCATTGATATCACATCAATGACACACCGCATCAATTATGAAGATTACATAGATGCTTGGCAACATTGTTTGCATGCATTGGACATGGAAAAATTGTCCAACTGCTTGGCATGACATGTATATTGGGCACACCCGTGAACTAGCTACAATATTAGAAGTTGTATCCTTATATGAGCTTCGGATATGGCATGAATTTTTTTGGGTTGCCTGGGTCTCTAAATGATGTCAATGTGTTAGAATGCTAATTCATTTTCATTGATTTATTTGAAGGCCGCACACCTTATTTTCGTTATGTTATTAACAAAAGAACATATAATATATGATATTATCTTGGTGATGGTGTAAATATTTCATGGGCTACTTTAGTGAAAACTATTCCAGCTCCACGAGAAAATAAGAACAAACATTTCGCTAAGGAACAAGAAGCGGCAATGAAGGATGTGGAGTGTGTATTTGGAGTGTTGCAACAACGTTTTGCAATTGTTCGAGACCCTGCAAGCTTTTGGGACAAGAATACTCTAAATTATATTATGACAACATGCATGATTATTTATAATATGATTGCTGAAGATGAAAGCAATGAACCACGAAGAAAAAGAAAAGCAAGCAAGTGACTTTGACAAATTATACGAACTAGTTGATGAAATTCTAAATATATCACTTTCACGTGAGCGCACCCTAACTCACATGGAATTGATTTGAAAACCATCGTCGGGTCAAAGATAAACAAGTCCATACTTAACTCTAAGAAGATCTTATCGAGCACTTATAGATATTACATGGAGGATACTGATATTATGTATTATTTGAAACACTTATTACTTGGATAGAGACGCAAATTCATCATCTCCATGCTTGTGCTTTCTTCACTATGTAGACGCAAAGGAACCTTAAGTAACTTTGTAAATCAGAACCAACGGATTAGAGATGCATCAAAGCAAAGTATGTAGTGGCAAGTCAGGCTCTGAATGAGGAAGTTATGTAGTAAGAAAACAACATATGGAGTATTTTGGTTTTACAACAGCATAGATGCAAATTGAGGAGCAACAATAGAAGTGAATATATACATTAGCAACAAAATGCCCGATGAGGAAATATGAATCATTTCCTTGTAGGAAATGTTATAAATGATAATTACCTTATAGAATTAGTTTACTAATAGAATTAGTTTCCTTATATGTGAGATTATAGATGGTATTTTGCTTATACACTTTACAATCATATTCCTGCAAAAGACATTTATGTTTAGTTTCTAGTTGTTTGGCTTTCAATAACTGAAGACTTTTAGAGGTTGATTCGTTTTCCCCTTTGCTTTTGATTTGTGCTTTCTTTATTACTTCCTTTGCAAGATTTCTTCCTATTGGTCTTTCTGCACTTGTAGGTTCTTGTACTTCTATGTTGTCATTTTTCAAATTGAATGAATTTGGAGTTTTACTTGACGGTTTGAGCTTCCTCTTGGCCTCCATTTCTCTGCTTTCATCTACCATTTTTATTGGAATTTCAAAATAATCCAAAAATGATCGGGTATAGATGGACGCTTCATCTCTGCCTTGAACTTATGTTTTGCCTCTGTAATCTAAAATACAAGTACACCAAATGAAAATATAAAACTAATTAAATATCAACATGCCAAAGAATGTCAAGATTCTCTCTTCACCTTACCTTATCTTTAACCCGCATCCACTCTTCCATAAACAGTCAATGCCTGCATCAGGTCCACATAACTTGCTTAATTCCTTATTCTAGTCAGCAATATAGTAAGGTTTTTCATTCTGATCATTCAACCATGCCTTGTAGTCTTCAAAATACTTGGTAATTATTTTCCCAAATTGTGTAACTTTTTGGTCACACCCTTTCATTGGATCTAAGCCAATATTAAGTCATGCTGATACAAGAATTTTGTCTTCTTCGATGGAGAAGTTTTCTTGCCTTTTCGACTAGTTCTTCGTGCTAGTTGTATTATATGTTCCATCACTGGTAGTATCTTAATCGATACAATGGTATGTATCTGAATGAAAATCGCTAGTTAGAGGTTCTTTATTATGGTTTGTAAAAATCATTTCTCCTGTCAAAAGACTTGCGTAACTCATTTGAGACTCATCCATCTACAAAATTAAGAAAGCGGATCTTCATTCTTCATTTTTATGGCTATAATACTTCAACCGGATGAAAAGTGAAAAATAAGAACTAAAATACTTCAATCAGAATAATTTATAATGCAATAATCAGATCATATTAGGAATCAAAGAAGACTCTTTGAGCGCATCTTTTGTGTTAGTTCACAAATTTCGTCCGTCAATATTTGTTCAGGAAAGCTAGTCCTGAAATAAAGGTTCACGGATCCAATTTTACAACAACAAGAAGAAGAGTGCAACAAATTAGGACATTATTTTATAGAATTTAAAGTGATAATTAAAAATGAGCAGAACATAGACAAAGGAGGAATCTTACATGAACTCTGGCAGAAGGTTGGAGGTGGCTTCAATTTCCCCCCAAAATTTGATGGTACACAACATAGAAGTTCTTGACATTAATAAGAAAACTTAGTGTAAATTATAGGTGATTGATATTTTTAGTATTAAATTTCTAATTTTTTAAATATTTCATTCTCTCTACTGATATAGGGAATTAGATATTCTTTTTTTTTCTATTCTCTATTTTAAAAAACGTGATGTAGCATCTGTTGGACGTGGAAAATAATTAAATCTTCAAATATTAATTAAAATTTTCATTTTACATAATCTCTTTGGCTTTCCTTAAAAAAATATTGTATGGGAATCATTACTAAAAAAGGTAAAGTCTTGGCAATTACCATATTTTCATAAACTTATGGAAAGAAGAGCTTTATTTAGAATAATAAAAAAGTATAAGGTTTTAGTTGCAATATTAAAATTTTATTATACAATGTGTAGTAGTTATAAGTTTATGATCCAATTAATGCAATCCAAAAAAATATATTTTCATTTCTTCTAATTTGCAGTTTAAACCTTGATCTTTCTATTGCTTATGGAAAGACCGTCTTTTATGAGACTGACTCACTACAAAATAAGGCTAATGTAACACTTTGAAAGTGTTGCTTTAGGTCCTAAAAATATTTAGTTGAATCTATTGCAACATTTTTACAAGTATTACCTTATGTGATATTGCATTAGATCTAATACAACACTTTTCAAAATTTAGATAATATTTTTCAACAGTTTAATTAACACTTTATAAGAAGGGCCGATCCAAACCCATTTGGATCCTTATTTAATAAATAAATTATTCTTTCAAAATGGAAATTTACTTGGCAAGTTATTTCCATTTTTCTTTAATAAATACGCTCCTCTTTCTGTGATATCGGGGCAAAAATAAATTTTGGGCCCTTTTTTAATAAATAAATTATTCTTTCAAAATTAAATTTTATTTTAAATTTTTTAGAACATTTTCAATATAAAGGCTACTTCCGCCTCCAGTTGAATGAGAAAGTTGATAAAAATGTGCGCAACTTTTATTGAGATGGAGAGATTGCATATGATAGGATGAGAACATACATAAAAAAATTCAAACAAATTCGGGTTCAAATCGATAGAAATTTATTTATTTATTAGTAAATAAACAAAATTAAAATTCCAGCTCAATTAATAAAATAATTTTAAATGGATACATATAAACATTTGTTTTGTGAACAAATCTGATAAAAATAATTAATATAACATATATTAACTTATACACATATTAAATAAATAAGTATAAATGAAAATCTAATACTCTTCTACAAATTATAAGAAAATTTTTGTGTGCTCGTATCTATAACAAAATTAGGAGTGCAACATTAAAAAAAGGAAAGAAGGAAAGTGATCCTAGTAAATCTTCCTTACGGTGCAGTCACACAATTTCTTAAAATTTGGGCCCAGAGTACTAGATTAGTTAACACACTATTTTATCTATTTCTTAAAAGTTTGGAAAGTTTTTTGCCTTCTTCCTGTCTTAAATACTTTTCAATTTGTCTTAAATATGCCCTTTCATATTTGGACCCTTCTTAACTTAAGTGTGAAGAGCATAAATGTTTTAAAATTTTGGGTCCATCCCATTTTTGGGCCTAGTGCGGTTGCCCTACCCGCACTGGACTCAGGCCGACCATGTTTATAAGTTATTGTAAAATTTTAATAAGTGTTGCTAGAAAAATGTTAGGATAGATCTAATTTATAGTATTAAATGTTTTTCTAATTTTCTCCTCTCAAACTTTACTAAACATCTTTCAGTATTATTCTTTCTTAAAGAACCAACGAGAAAACAACGATTTTTTTTCTTTTTTGAAATTAATCATTCAAAAATGTTGGAAAAAACGTCTATCGGCGATTTTAATGAATTGAATTGACATCCAACATAACTAACCTCTAATAATAACTATTATATTGCAAGTATATCTACAATACATGTTAACCAGACTGATCGTCTGTACAATTACTAATAAGAGATCCAACAAAAATTGTAACATCGACCTCGGTGATATTCACTCGCTTTCAGCAAAAATCATGATCATTTGACAAAGAGGGGCGTATTACGCATCAATATCACTACGCCAAACAGGGATTTTCTACAACTGTAACACCACTTGATCCAAACACAATCTATATTGTCCAAACTGTAAACGACTTGAAAAACACAGATCTGACGACCCCAAATTAATGGAAATCCAAAAATAAAACCACAAACGAAATTGCGATCACACGATATTTACAAACAGATCGAGAACAATACATCAATGTGAACAACTAAATCGAGTTATCATCATGAACACAACGATCTAATTGATCAGGTCGAAAAATAAAACTGATATGTGAAAACAAATCTCACACTTATTCAATAACAAAAATATAAATTAAAATAAGATATTGATCCTCATTTAATGGAAAGATGAGAAAAAAGATTGAAGAATAAGGGTTACAACAAAGTTGGAGGGAAGGTTGCGGCAACGCAGAAAACAACGATTCTAGTTGTATAGAGTAGACTACGAGAGGAAAACTGGATAAAAGGCCATGACTCTATAGCATGTCTGAAGTCAGACTTAATAATATTGATACTCATCTTGTCCCATTCTAAACTGTAATTTTACTATTTGATAGTCAATAATATCAAATTTTAACTACGTATTCATTTAACAAATAATACTACGAAACTTGTCCCCTTTCTCTCTCTAAAACGTCCAGAGCTTCTTGTCCCCCAAGTTTCAAACTGTAACCCTAGCAAGGGGGTTTGTCGCCACCAAACCACCACCTTCCGCGGCCCCCACCCCATCCCCACCCTCCCCAACACCCCTACCCCCATACCCAACCTCTCGTACCGGTAGATTTCCAGATCCATGTCAGCGGCCAACGACCTCAGCGTTTGACGTACTCAGCTTTTGACGGACTCAGCGACGTGATAGACTCAACGACGGGCTCAGCGGTTGACGCTGGTTGAGTCACGGCGGACTTAGCTTCTGAAGAATGGCCATCTTTATGGCGGTTTCAAGGTCGACTCCGTTTTGATTCAAGATCAATGCGGTTCAAGTTCTCGGGTTTAGGTCAGTCCGGTTTAGGGTAGACTTGGTTCCAAGTTTGGGCTCAGGCTGAGTCAACTCGGTCAGGTTCGCTAACCAGGTTTAACTCGTGGGTTGGGTCGACTTGGTCAGCTACAAGACTCGTCGAGACTCGGGTATCCAGGTTACTCTCTCACTTGTGAGTATTTCCTCTCGCTGCTTGCATCAAATTTGTGATGGCGAATGGAGGTCACCCCAGTTTTTTTATTGATGTGACGGCATTATTTTCACTGGTACACCTTTCGTTGAAAGTGGCGAGAAGAGGGTATGATATGTTTTTTTAAAATATTTCTGGTTTGCTTATTTCCACTGACGTCATCCATTCTTGAAATTTACTGGCGAGGCATGGTTGGGATGTAGGAGTATTTCTGTTTTAATTTCTTTCTTTGTCTTTACTTTATTTATTTTTACTTTTCGAGATGGGGGACTATTAATTCTGTTCTTGTTATTTCTTTTGGTTTAGTGATTTACTTTTCAAGTTTTTGATTTTTTTTCCAGATTAAAAGTGTGGATTTTAAAATGATTTTTTTAATTTTAAAGTGTCAAGTAGGAATTGTCTCTATTAATGTATTTTTCTGGCAGCCCGTAGTCCAGTAAAATTTACTTGACTTCATATCTGATGTCCAAGGAGACTGTGATGAAAAATATATTTGTCTTTTAAATTGATTGGTTTTAATCTCTTAGTTTAGGGAAATGGATCTCACAGGTTAAATGGAGACGGGCTGGATCTTTAGTAGGGGAGCTTCATATATTTTGTTTTGACTATCATAGATTTTTATCGGAGGTGTAGATGGAATATTTTGTGTGTGTTTCATTTGATACTTTGTTGTGTTAATTCTGATGGTAGTTTCGGGTCGAGATTATTGTGGCTACCCTAAGACTACACGGTGACAACCACTTATCTTTGGTATGCCCTTCTCATTGCCACATAGGCCTCTGCTTAGTATTGTAACAATGATGAGTGCCTTGTGTACCTATCTTTTAGCCATTTGAGACCTTAGTTTACAATTGTACAATCTACTTAGTGCCTCAAATGTAAGCCTTCGGGCACGACTTGACGTAAGCCTTCGGGCATCGGTTGATGTAAGTCATTTTCAGCAACAACTGATCTTTAATAGGAAAGGGTCGGGAACCCTATAAACCCGATTACTTTTTAAAAAATTTAACTACGTATTTGAATATATATATATATATATATAAAGAATAATACTATCATATGTGATATTGTTGGATTCGTCGTACTCTCTCTGTCTCAGTTCAAACTGCACACTTTTTGGTTAACTTTTTCATACTATTGATTTTTATTATTGAGTAATAAGTGGTTTCTAATTATTGATTTTTATTTGATATTATTAAACATAGTTAAACGTATTAACGATCAAACATGTTTCTTGAATATCGTAAAAAAATTCTATGTAGTTTAATTTCAGACAGAGAGGCAGTATGAATTTTGAAAATTTAGATGTTAAATTTTTTTACAAGCATGAAGTTGAAAAGGCGCAAAAATTTGAATATTGAGAAAGTTTCAGAAAGGTCGTCGGTCCATAATTATGGACACATCTCTTAACTTTTTTACCTGAAAAATTATAATTTGAAAAATTATAATTTTAAAAATTAAATATTGTATTATATAAATTAAAACAAGTAATAATTTTTATTTGAATTTGAATATAAAAAATATTTAAAATACATTTTAAAATGTTTAAATTTAATACGTAATTTAACAAATGTAGTGTATAAGTTAAAAAAAATACAGTGGCTTATTCATAACTTATGGATAGACCTGTCAGGAGACCTACTCATTTTAAATTATTATATATCCGTGGGACTATGGTTCAAAAAAACTATAAATATCATAACATATACTAGTCAAATTTTTATTCTTATTAAATATTTCAAGTTTGTTTTGCATTGAAAATTTTACCTAAATCATATATAGTAAGCAACCTTTTTTAAAGTAATCGGGTTTATAGGGTTCCCGACCCTTTCCTATTAGAGATCAGTAGTTGCCAAAAATGGATTACATCAAGCGATACCCGAATGTTTACATCAAGTCGTGTCCGCAGACCTACATTTGAGGCGCTAAGTAGATAGTACAATACTAAAGTAAGGTCTCAAATGGCTAAAACAGAGATACAAAAAGGCACTAATGGATAATACACTGCTAAGAAAAGGCCAATGTAGCAACGAAAAAAGGCAAATCAAGGAGTTTCTACTGTGTAGTCATCTTGTAGCCACAATAGAATCGACCCAAGACTACTATCAGAAATTATCACAGTGAAGTATCAAATGGAATGCACACAGAAAATTTCATCCACACTTTTGATCAAACATCCTAAGAAATCAAAACAAAATAAATGAATCTCCCCAACTAAAGATCCGATATGTCTCCATTTAACCCGTAAAGACTGTTTCCCTTAACTAGGAAACAAAAACCGGTTGTTTTAATTGCCAAAAATATTTCTCGCTAGTGTATAGAAACCCTCATAATGCATAGAAATATCTCTAACTTGACCCAAAAAGTTATAAAGACCAATTATATTGAATTAACAAAATAATTGACCTCAATATCCTAATGAACCATAGTCTACAAATATGATTTAAATCCTCAAATAACAGTATCGTCAGAAGTCCGTCGTTTTAACGACTTTGACTTGGATTTCTCCTCACCGCATTTTCGAATATCAAATTTGAAGTCAATCAAATTTTACTGGACATGGGCTGCCAGAAAAACAAGCATTAACAGAGATAGTTCCTATATGATACTTTATAAAAAACAATTTAAATATGCCCTTTTTAAGACTTTAAAAACAAAAACAAAATAATAATAATAATAATAACCAAAGTATAGAATTAAAAACCTCCCATCAGAAAATTAAAAATTGTAAAGTTGGAGAAAAAGAAAATGAAAAAAGGAGAATAACCCTCCAGTAACATGACCTCGCCCGGAGAAGTGATGAAATAAGGTGACGCATGCAGAAAATTTATAACTACAAGATCAGAAGTTATATACCCTCCCTTAACCACTGGCGTGTAGGATGTTCCGTTTAGAATGACACCGTCGCGTTATTCAAAAACCGATGAATCCCCATATCACCGTCGCTTGGGCTCGACCATGACTCAGATCGAGACTCGGCCATGAGTCGGATCTCGGCTCGATGTTGACTTATATCTCGACTCGTATGTTGACTCAGCCATGACGCCGCTTGGAAAACCCTCTGAAAAGAGGCGACCCGGATAGCAATGAAAACAAAAATCGATCAGTGCCCGCTCAAAAATCTGTCGGACAAGCTTCCAATAATCAGGTCGTAGATCTCCGGACAAAGATTGTTGGCTCATCGGTGGATTGAGAACGTCGTTTGGAAACCCGGCCGTTGGTCTCCACTCAACGAACCCGTCTATTGATTTCTTCTCCGGCCGCTCGGAGCCGCTTGGAATCCATCTATGTCCGCAAGAAAACTCCACTCAGAAACCTTCACTGCTTAGCTCAGAAACCTGTTTCCGCCACATCATTTTACCGGGAAAACTGTATATGGGAGATAGAGGCTGTGGTGGGTGGGATTGAGGAGGGGGGCCGACGGAGGTGGTGGTGCGGCGGCGGCCCCCCAAGGAGAAGAAAAAGAGGCGCTAGGGTTTTTAGAAAGGGTAGAGAGGAAAAGTGTAGAGAGAGGGGCAGTGGCGGAACCAGAGGAAAAGTTGAGGAGGGGCGGAGGAGGGACAGAGGAGGGGCTGGGGCGGAGGAGGGGCGGAGGTTTGGGGGCAGAGGCGGGGCGGTTACTG
>JAULKM010100326.1:0-43701 GCA_032355605.1 Rubia tinctorum
ATTTTCTAAATATCAAATTTTTATACGGAATTAGTATATGTAGCTAGAGTTATTGACGGTCAAACATGATCATTGAATACCGTGTGTACAGTGCTTCGGCCAAATCTGTCGGGACGGAGGGAGTATTTGATAGAATACTTCAGAAAATAGCTGGGAGGTATCAGAAAAAGCTGGACGCAAGGATTGAATAGTTTGGCAGGGTTCTGGATCTGAATATACAAGATGGACTAATAGTATCCATTTGAGATGAGGAAATATTGAAGGCTTTGAAGGGGATCAACTTTAGTAAAGTCCTGATTTTGATGGCTACAACAGTAATTTTTTTAAAGATGCATGGCAACTAATTGTTAAGGATTTTGTGAATGGTAGCAAGGTTTTTTTTTGCAGGTGATGAAATGCCTGTTGAATTTAGTAGAGTTGTCCTACCTCTAATTGCAAAGGTCAGTCAACCTCGATACTGTACTGATCTTAGACCTATGTCATGTTGCTATGTGCTGTATAAAGTTACTACCGAAATCTTATGTGTGATATTGAGGAAAATCCTGCCGGAAAATTTCAATTTAAATCAAGGTGCTTTCATAAAAGGAAGGCATATTGGTTATAATATACTATTAGCTCATGGATTGATCCAAAAATATAGAATCTGTTGTATGAAAAAATTGTGTTATAAAAATATACATTAAGAAAGCCTTTGATATTTTTAGCTTGACTTTTATTTGTATTGGATGAAAAAATTGAAAATGCCGGTCTGTTTTGTTCTTGGGTGGAGAGATGCATTAATTCCTCAATTTCCCCCTTTTTTGAATGGAATTTTCACTGAAATGTTTGAAGGAAGAAATGGAGTGAAACAAGAGGATCCCTTAAACCCTTTTTAGTTTGTATCGAGTATGGAATGTCTCACAAGATTGCTAACAGGCAGTTTTAAGGCTGGAAGATTTGGGTTTCATCAGAGATTTGGAAAGGTGGGCATAAAAAATTTGCTCTTACTGATGACTTACTTATTTTCTGTGTGAAGCTACTGGAAAATTTGTTAGAGAAGTATATAAGGTAATAGCATAGTTTCAAAGAGTTTCTGGATAGAAGTTAATGAAAATAAATCTTTTGTTTATTTTCAGCCATGGATAAGTTTGAGCATAAAGCTTTGGCAGAAATGTTGGGTATTAGTAGGGTATATTCCCTTATGAAATAATTAGGTTTACCATTGTCTACCTTTACATGGGATAAGGAAACAATTTCAGTTTAGCTAGATAAGATACGTAAAATGTTAAACATTTGGGATTCCAGAAAGCTCTCTCATGCTAGCAAAACTCAGCTGATTACACAGTCGTATTGAGCATGGTTGGATTTTTGTCAGGTGTGTTCAAAGTTCATGATGAGTTGTGATATGCATGTATTTTTCAAAGCATTTACCATCTCTTACTATCATTTTTGTTATAAATTTTCTAGATTTAGGTAGATTTACATCATAAGCGGTTTAGATAACCATTTCGGTTTTCGTATCTATATCCTTCATTTTGTAACCTATATTTAGTCTAATGGATTTTTGGTCCTTTCAAGCATATAGATTCATTTTTTAAGCTTAATTTGTATATTGCTCGTAAGCATTTCAGAGTGGTTAAGTAAAGGCCATTTTCAAGAATGGTAGAAGATTGAAGGCCACAAGTCAAAACGTGGTAGAAGACAGAAGGGTCGAAAAAGGAAGACAAAGAAGCGGATGAATTGTTACCTGGAAGTTCAGACCAAGTTCATAGAATGTTCCTAGAAGAACAAGCCTCCAAGGGTTATACCATTGAATTCTTCTTCTCGATCACTATGAAATCGACTAAAAGAACTCCAAAATAAGATCAGCGGTTAACCCGTAGAAATGCAAAGAAGTTGATGAAAAGAGCAACCGCAAGGGTGCATGGACCATGCACCAATCGGGCACTTTAGCAGCCGCGCGCCCCGCGCGCCTTTGTTTTTTTATATAGTTTTTCTTGACTAAATTAAGCTATAAATAGCCTCAACCTTATTCTCATTTGGAACTTTCTCTTGGCCAAATATTCTCATCCAAAAATCCTAGTTCTTCATTTTTTCCATCTTTATTTTGTATGATTATGCTTGTGCTTTGTAGTATGCGTTGTATTAGCTAAACCCTTAGTTTTGTGAGCAATTGATTGAGACTTCCTTGCCCATGTCTTGAAAATCACTTATGTCTATATAATGATTTCTCTATTGTGCATTTATGAAGTTTTAGTGTTGGTTCTTGGCATCATTTATGTTATTTGAAGTTTGATGATATGAAATGATACTTGTTAGGAGTTGATGAAAGTAGCTAATTTCTCCTCTTTTGACATGGAATCCAAGAGACTGAGTTAGGGCTTTTAATTGGGTTTATGATGTTATGATTTCTAGATGAATATGATGATGTTCAATCCTTTGTCATCTTTATTATAAGGAAGCAAGTAGGAGAAGTCATCGCATATTGAAGATTCTTGGCTAATGTTAGTAAATGAATAAATTGGTTCAATGCTTAGACGTTTGGTTTAGTGTTCATAAGTTTTCCCAAGCATGTTTATTTTTTGTACATAATGTCATTAATGGGATATCTTTAGGCATTTCTTGACTAAAAGAGTCATTAGTGAGGTTTACCCGAGATGTTGAATTCACTCTTGTAAACTACTACCAAAAAAGAATGGAAGATTTATCTTCACAATAAATAGTCAAAGTAGTAAATAGGTTGTAGATTCAAGGATAAATAAGAGGCTTGGAAATGGAAATCAAATGCGCCCAAGGTCCCGTAATTTTTGTTTAATCAATGTTTGTAGTTTGTTGATTGATTAGCATAAATACCTTCGTTTGCTAGTTATCATTTTTTAATTTCATAACTTAGAAAAGTCAACCAAGCCTCCCATTACTTTCTTATATATATATATATATATATATATATATGTATGTATGTCTATATGTCTATATCTATGCTTATATCCATCTTATATGCATGAACCCTTACAAGAATCCCTTTTTTCGTGGACAACTCCAATTTGAAACTATCTAATTATTTGTATTTAGGAAACACTTTAGGGCTATAAATTGTAATTTTGAGAGGTACGACGACAATCTCCCACATTTTGGTGCCGCTGCCAGGGAATATGCATAAATTTTTAAGTGTTCGGCCATATTATGTGTTAATATTTTCTAGTTATGTAAAAATGTGCTAGTTTGTTTTTATTTGGTTATTAGTTAATTTTTGTTTGGTTTCGAGATGTATTGTTCGAGTTTTTGGTTTATGGTTTGTATGTGATCGTGTTCACAAGAAGCCCTACACTACGACCCCGAGGTAGAGTTTGATGTGCACCATTATGCATGTGTTAGTCGATGCATTTAACACATTTATTATCATATATTTTTATTGCTATTTTAGTTAGCTTTGCACTACAGAGGGTTTTGACAGCCATTTTTGGTTTTCTTAAATCCCACATTTTGTAGACTTAATTGAAACTAATGGACACTTTGTATTCATGATGTGTTCACTTTATGTAGTAGTTTTAGGACATTTGGACTCCCTATCGTGTACTTTTGTGCTCTAAATTTTGAGTTTTCCCTAGAAATTCTCTTAGGAGAGTTAAGAGTAACTTTTATGCTCTTATAACTCTTCTAGAAAGTATTGTGTAACAAGGCAAGATATTGAAGATTAAAACCATCAACAAAAGGTATTGAAAATTAAAGACAAGAATAATCAAAGATTTTAAGGAAAGAAGGCAAGGTGACAAAGCAAAGAAGAATCGACATAAAGAAGGGTGAAAATAGGCAGCCCGCTCTAGCGAAGCCATTTTTGGCCGAGCGACACCTTCTGAACTTTTTCTCTTTATCTTTATTTTCCTTTCTCTCTTGTACTATAAAAGTCATTTTGGCCACCCACTTCATATCCACTCCTTTTGGCCGAATTTCCCTTCTCAAGAACCCTAGTTTGTACTTTTCTTTCATCTTTTCTCTCTTTTTTATGTATGAATTTATCCATGAATGTTAGTATAATTTGTGTTAACTAAACTTATGAATTTGGATAAATTGATTGAAGCTTCCAAATACATGTAGTGAGACTCTATTTTACTCTTTCATGAGCATTTGTTGTGAAGCATTTATGGTGCCATCAATGTTGATGTTTATTTCATTTATATTATGTGTTGTTCGAGAATATGAAATGTTTGTATGATTATGTGTTAGAAGTTTCAGGAGAGTGTACAATTTCTTCTCACCTTTGGCATGAAAATCCAAGAACATGGAATTAAACTTCTTGTGGATAAATGATGTTAATCTTGCTAGATGAGTATCTTAAGGTTGTTTGTTATCGGATTAGTCCTAAGGAAGCAATGAAAGATTGAATGTTGTTTGTTCTAGGTTTAGTCTAATGAATTCTTTGTGTGGTTAAATTGCTAGGCACTTGGTTTAATGATTGTAGTTGTTATCAAATCTATGGTTCTTCATATATAATGTTATTGATGAAATATCTTTATAAATTGTTTGTCTTAAGTGATTATCAATGAGGTTTGCAAATGGTCGTTGAACATCTTTGTAAATTACTAACTAAGAAGAAATGAATGTTTATTTTTAAATGGAAGTGATAACATTCCCCATAGGAAATTAATGTGAATGAACGAGTTAATGAGTCTAGGATCTATAAAGGGTTTGGAAGTGGGAATCAATTGACCGCAAGACTTTGTTAATTGTGATTTTACCATCTTTTTAGTAGTTTGATGCATGATAGCATAATTAATTCACTTTGATAGTTGTGTTGTCTTTCAATTCATAACTTAGAACCTCTTTTTCGTGGACGACCCCGACTTGTCATTATCTACTTAGTTGTAGTTAGGAAGCAATTAGGGCTTATAAATGGTATTTTTGATAGGTACGACAATGACCTCCCAATTCACGGAAACCTAGATCTTCCTCTTTGATCTCATTAGTAGGTTGCTCGTGACTGCTTTTTCAAATTCTTTTGTAGAAGACCTTCCGCGATGGTGGTAGTAGATATTTGAAGGATATTCGTAAGGATGGCTAGGAGGTCGTTGTCGTACCTCTGAAAGATACTATTTTAAAGCCCTTTTTTCTTACTAACTACAACTAAGTATATAGTGGCAAGTCGGGGTCGTCCACAGATACAGAGGATATTTCCAAGTGTTTGCACATATAATGGTAAATACTACACTAGATATAGATATATTCATACATATAAAAGCACATAAAGAGGGGTTTTTTTTGGATTGGTTGTCTAAATTACCAATTTAAAGATAAGTTACACTATCAAACCATACAAGTATACTAATTAAGCTACAATCACTAAAACAAGGTTAAACATGAATTACAGGATCTTGGGGGGCAATTGAGTTCTACTTCCAAGCCTTCTATCTATCATCAAACATATAATATATCTAACACCTTTACTACTTATTGGGAAGATAAATCTTCTATCCTTTTTTATAGTAGTTTAAAAAAGTGAATTCGACATCTCTCGCTAAACCTCACTAATGACCCCTTTAGTCATTTAACGCCTAAAGGTATCCCATTAATGGCATTAAGCACGAAGAATCAACAAGCTTGGTAACACTTATAAACACTACACCGTGTCTAAGCATTGAACCAATTCATGCATTTACACAAGATCAGCCAAGAACGTTCAATGTTCATAAACCTCTCATATTTTCTACACAAAACAAACATGAAAACTAATTTGACATTATCACATTAATCTAGAAAATATCAAATCACTAACAACATTAGAATTTGTAATTCATGCTCTTGAATTTCATATCAAAGAAAAGGAGAATTAGCTACTTTCTCCAAACCCTAACACATAATTATACAAGTAATTCATATACTCAAACTTTCAATATCATGAATGGATTCAACAACCCAATTCAAACACAATAAATACACAATAGCTTATAAATAGATCTCAAGACATGGTCTTGGAAGCCTTAATCAATTGCTCCCGAGGTTATGTTGAGCTACTAGAGCCCATACTAATTAACAAAAGCAAATCAAACATAAATTGAAGAAAAAATTAAGAATAAAATGGAAGAATCCTAGGGTTTTCGCTCTTCTAGATCGGGAGAAAGGTTGGAGAAGAAAGAGAAAAGTGATGAGTATTTATAGTAGAAAAAGTCCAAAAAGTAAGTCTGGGCTAACGGGCATTGCGACTCGTGACACAGGCATCACGACTCGCGAGGAACAGAGTACTCTTCCCTCAAATGACTTTTTTTCTTTGGTTTTCATGTAGTTATCTCCTCTTCCTTTCTTCGGGTCTTCAAAAAGTCTTCAATGTCTTCAAAATGGAGTCTTCAAGGCCTTCAAATCTTCAACAATTACCTCGTCTCACTAAATCCTTATTACATGTGAAAAAATGATAAAGTCGCTCTTAAATCTAGTAATAGGATTTCAAGGTAAAATAGAGTATCCAAAGCACAAAAGTCTACCAAGATGAGTATAAAACATCCCAAAATAACTATAAAATGGACACACCAGTTAGTGTCCCCAAATGAAGATATAACTTGGTCCTTGACATTTTTAGAAAAGGCCTTACTAATAAAATTTAGGGCTCGTAACCATCATGGACTATGTCAAGGACATAGAAGTCCTCCGTAAATACTAAATTGACTATTCTAACCATTACATCTTTCAATAAACCTTGAGGGCTAGCTTGGGAGTGAACGGTTTTTGGAAAATTACCCTAGTTTCTTTAAGCCCACTTATGTCTAGGTTTTTGTAAGGGATAGAAAGGATCATATTAATAGATGATCCTAAGTCAATCATAGCATTCTTCACCAATTTTCCACCTAAGGAGATAGGAATTGAAAACATACTGGGGTCACCACATTTCTTAGGCAAGTTCCAATGATTTAGAGTAGCCACTCCTCCTATTTTCAATTTTCCTACCTTCCTCATTGGTTTATTTTGTTTCTTAGTGCATGAAACTTTCAAGAATTTAGCATAATAAGGAACATGCTTAATCAAATAAAAAAATTGGAATGCTAACCTCAACCTTCTCAAATATTTTTTCAAATGTGTGCATCATCAGTTGTCACCTTTTGTCTTCCCTTAAGTGCACTAGGGAAAGGTGATAATGTGTGCATCATTGGTCTTGGATGTATTGGAGAGCTGTTTTTTGATACCTGCAGACTTGGAAACCAAAAAGTACTTACCGGGGAACCTCCATTTTATATCCATCCAAGAACTGATGCAATCGGGTAGAAGATAGTATAGCCAATCCTTGGCTGCATCCCGCAGCAAGAAAGGAAAGGATCTCAAGCTGTAGTATTATTTCCAAACTCCCGGTGGCTTCGTATTGGTGCAAACTATGTGAAAATCTGATAAGTGCTTGTTCGGATCTTCATCGAGCCATTCCATGGAAAGTTGTCAAATATTGGATAATGTCACTCTTGAGCTCACTAGTTACATTGGGTGGCAAGGGTGTGGAAAAATACATGGGGGTTGATTCTTCAAGTTAAGAGCCAAAAACTCCCTATGTGTGGGTTGTCCTCCATCGTTTCTACATTTTCTTCAACAACCGAAGTCGGCACTTGTGGAACACCCACTTTATCTCTCCTCCTCCTTCTCCGACTACCTACATAGTCCGTTAGATAGTGTACAGTTCCAAATTTCGTGGCACGGGTATTTTCCATAAACTAGGAGCAAAATAATACCCAATTATTAGAAACTCTAGCACAAGGATTAGAAGTACACGGATAACTATCACAAAAGCTCAATAGCAAAAACCAACAAAAATAAAAAAAAAACAAAAACTACACTAACTCAACTAAGAAGCTATGCAAATTAACGATTAAACCATTAAACTATCATCCTCGGCAACGGTGCCAAAATTTGACCCGTCCCATCTCGGTGTCGTTAAACTCGAGAGGATTACGTTTAAGGATCAAAGAAGGAGCTTTATGTTATTGCTCCTGGTCCTACTACTATGCTACCCATGGGGTGGATAGTGGAAAGACCAGGATCATGCACAGAGATACTAGGAATCAAAAGGTTAACTACACATAGCCGCGATCGGATCATCAATCCGATCACTTGTCAGGAGTAGCTAGTATTGCTAAAATAGGATTTGGGGCGGTTTACTAACAACATCTAGAATGAAAAAATACACGAGAATAAGACTATAAAAACTAGCATTTGGGTATTATTTGCGTAACATTATTAGTGTTGTTTTGATCCTCGAATCTATCACATTCAAAATATACAAGCTTTAGTGTTTATGGCACGTGGTGTTGTAAATGGTAAACACTTCCCCTATACCTGTTAGGTAAGGTGCACACGTAACCTTCCATCGGCATTGCCTCCATAATGGGGGGGTGCAACACCTGTTGTGCATATCCGAATCTCCCTCGCACAATTATGTCCCATGCAGTACACCACGAATGCTTCTCTCCAGACCTATAAAAGCAAAGGGGGTGAAGCACCTTATCGATGGTTTTAGGGTTGCTAACCCTAGTTTACTACCAACCCTATCTCTGTCTTTATACCTTCAGGCCAATTTTCCAGCTAGAACTAGTGTAAGGTCGATCATAACGTTGACTCGACGATCCACATGCACACATCCATACGGTTCAGGGATATTGTTACCCCAAGAACATCTAGGTTTTCTTCCCCGAGGGATATCAAAAAATGCGCCAAAATGAAAGTATACTACGGTGTGTGCTAATTTTAGTGTGACAATCACGTAATTATCAAAAACACAAAGAACAAGCATACATAATAATCATAAACACATATAATTATGTCTAAGGAATCTAAAAAAATCAAATCATGAATACAAATACAAACCCCTAGATAATTAAATAATCTCTAAACATTGAACACAAATATTTCATTGGACTCAATGCCTTTGGGTAAAAGAAAAATAAAGAGAAGAAGATAGAATATTCAGAGAGAAGGAAGAGCTTCTTTCTCTCTCTACCCTACTCTCAAGAGTCCAAAATGAGCATAAACTTAAATCCTAGTAAACATAGGTTGATATATGAAATAGTAGAGAATTGAGCCTTGAAAAAGGCCCAAGATAGGTCAATAAACCATAACAACCGTAAATGACACGAGGTGGGCAAGCGGGCACAGGACGTGCCAGCCGGTTGGCCTCGTACTAACACGGGCCGCATTCCCTAGAACAGGGCATGTATCCTCGTGGTGACACGAGCAGTGCCAGCCTGCACGGGCAGTGTCGACTGGTGTTCCGTTTTGAACTTCTGATCGTACGCCCTGTGTCGTTTTGCACGAGCCTTGGGTTTAGGGTGTGGGCCATGTCGTTCTTCGCAACTCGTGGGCTAGTCTTTGCATTTTGGAGTTGAAACAAAACAAACTATGTGAAAAGGCGTGGTCCGTGTCCATACATAACATCACAAACGATTGCGGTGACAATGGTCGGCTGGTGTCAAACGGTCCGTGCCAAGAGGGTGTGGCATGGCCCGTGCCAGGTGCCTCTAACACGGACCTTGCTAAAGGGGTAGCCTTGTGCCAGCTGGTGCCGGTTGGAGCTGCCCAGTCGGCTAGTTTATGTCGCCTTCCATTTTTTGACATTGTTGAACTCTGATTTAATCTTTCTCCGACTTAATTCCATCTACTAATACACTTTTAGTCTGTGGCTTTCTGTACTCTACCATCCTCATGAATAACCTACTAATAAGCTCACAAAAGAATATCTAGGTGCTCGTGATTACAAAGTGTCCATTACATCCAATTAAGTCTACAAAACTCGGGATTTAGATAAGAAAACCACCAACGGTAATCCAAACACTTTGTAACATAAAATTAACTAAAACTAGAAATCAATAAAACAAAACATGAGAATAAATGTGTCAAATGCATTGGTTAACACATGCAATAAGGTGCCCATCAGCAATGTACAGACGGCGTCTCACAGAGATGGTGTCTCACGGAGACGTTGCCGGATATGGATTTATAGAGATGCACCGCGAATGAGATCCACACTCTCCAAAGGAGGAAAACATGACAGATGCGACTGACAGTGACACACTGGATGGGCGGACGCGATTGACTGCAAATGGATGCTACTGATGACAAACGAGCGTGAGTTACGGCGGATGGACGCGGCTGAAGGACAAAAGACGCGACTAATGGTGGAAGTAGGCGACTGACGGCGATGCAGGCGCCTAACGAAAGCCGAACTGACGGCGGACGGACCCGACTGACAATGAGGGGTGAGTTTTAATTTAGTGTTTCATTTTTTTCAAAGATTGACTTAGGTTTAGTATTTATTTGACTGAGTATATGATCAGTAAATGTACTTTGGTGTAGTGGTTTGTATTCTAGGTGTTGAGGTTATAGACCGGGGTTCGAACCCTTCTAAGCCATAATTTTTGAAGAATTAATATTTTGAAGTATCACTGAGATTTATTATTATTTAATCGAGAGAATGTTTTGTAATTGTTCTTTGGTGTTGTTAGTATGTGGACTTTGAGGTTAGTGGTATGGGTTCAAATTCCACAAGGACCTTTTTTTTGAAAGAATTTATGTTATTAAGGTTTTGTGCATAAGGTTTTGTAGCTCTTTTGTTGAGATTTGTAGTTTTTTCGTCAAGTTGATGTTTTTCATTATTCGGGAGAGGTTTATTTGTTATGATTTGATGTTTTTGATTGTTCATGTGAGCTTTATTTGACTGACGGAGGATGGACTGACGGCGGACTGACACAACTGACGTCATGTTGATGTTTTTTATTTTTCAACTGAGGTTTAGGTGATAGGAATTGATGTTTGTAGTGTCTTTTTTTCATATTGGGTTTTTCCATTTTCCAAATGAGGTTTTGATGTTTGGAGTTGATGTTTGTACCTTTTGGGTGATATACATTGATGTTTGTAGTATTTTTTCTTTAAAAAATTTGTTGTTTTATGATTTTTGGAGTGAATAATTTATACTCTTAAGGTACCGTGACTTTTTGGTTGATGTTTTTAGATGTTTTCCTCTCATGTTAATGTTTTTTATTTTTTAGGTGAGTTTTATGTGATGGGAGTTGATGTTTGTACTTTTCTGGTGATATAGGTTGTTACTTGTAGTTTTATTTTTTTTTAAATTGTTCATGTTTTATGATTTTTAGAATTGAGAAATTATACTCTTCAGGTACCGTAGTTTTTTTGCTAATGTTTTTAGATTTTTTCCTGCCACATTGATGTTTTTCATTTTTAGTGTGAGTTTTAGTTGATATGTTCGATATTTTAGTTTTGTTGGGGTTATATGGCTTGATATTTTTAGTTTTTTCTCTCATGTTGTTTTTCATTTTGAGTTTTAGGTAATAGAAGTTGATTTTGTAGCTTTTTTGGTTATATATGTTGATGTTTTATAGTGTTTACTTTTTATTATGCTCACGTTTTTCATTTTCTTGGTGATGTTTAGGTGCTAGGAATTTATGTTTTTATCTTTTGGGTGATATAGGTTGATATTTGTAGTTTTTAAAAGTTAATAACAAAAACTTTGTTGATGTTTCTTGTGATTTTCAAGTTATTGTTGACGTTTTTTTGATTTTCAGTTTATGATATTTGTGATTTTTACTTGATGTGTTGTGAATTGTAACTCAATATTTTTTTTAAATTTAATTTTTAATATATTTTTTGCTGCAATATTTTGGTTGATATTTTATGGTTTTTCACAGATATTTTGCTAGTTGTACCTGATGTTTATGTTTTTTGGTTCGGTGATCAGGGTGGTTTTTTTTTTGCATTTTCTAAATATTTTTTAATTTTTTTTCAAATTTCTTTGCATATTGTAGTTGACGGGATAATGATGGGAAAAAATTAGACAAAAAATTCCCCATATAAACATTAGAGTTAGGTCTATGTGAAATTATTAGAGATAAATCACTGGAGTTAGAATGTAGTTAGAATTGCATAAAAACCCTATCTAGAGTTTAGGTTGTGTCACAGGAGATCATCTCATATTAAAATATTTGTGTGATCAGATTTTACTACATTCATCGTATCATATATTTTTAGAATACTTATTTTCTAAAAAAATTTATTATACATAATATAAGATATTGAATTAATAAAATCATCCATGAATTAATAGTTAAAATAAAAATGGTAAGAAACCGAGGATACAAGTGTTTAATTAAAGCTGATGATAAGTCCTTATCTATTCCAAGTTCATTTCTGATTAATCCTCTTTGTTTAGTGAGACGTATTTAATGACGTTAAATCACTCTCGTATTCAAAATGGTTTAAGCTTATCAATTGGACCCTTTTGTTCATTGTGGAGTTGATTTGGTTGTTATTATTTTGTTCTCATATCCTTCGATTTTGTCTTGTACGGCCATATTGGCGGCATCAGATTTAAGAGATTGTCACGGCCAAAATTATCCAAATTATTAGGTGCATTGGGGCGTCATTTTTGCGATTAAAACGTTTCGTGAAAGAGTAAGATGCTCAATTTAGGTTAAGCCAGCGCGATTTCAAAAAATTATCAATCTTCTTTGTGAAGGACATAATAGTTTGATGGCATTTTCTCCTCCACTTTAATGATGAAATTAGTGATGATCATGGGTCGGGTCTGGGTCGGATCCAATAAAATTTAAACCCAATCATAAAAAAATTTAGTTAGATCCAAACCCGATCCACACCCGTAGGGTTTGAAAATCATAGACCCATAGTCAAATGTGATAGGTCCAAACTGGATCTTGGGTCCAAACTGGATCGTGGGTCCAAAACGAGTTTAGCGTCCAAAACGGGTCTTAAATGGGTCTAACTTTATAATTTTTTTCTTAACTAAATAAAATATGTGTTATCTTAAATATATATAATTCAACTTCAATATGGACATGAATTAATTCTTTAAGAAAACAATATGCAATACACATTATTTGATTAATTAAAAATAAAAATATGAAGAAAATATGAAAGTAATTTAAAATTTAGGATAATTATAATATACATATTCAGGATAATATGGGTCTACAAATTGGGTCTGGGTCTTAATATCTTAGACCCGGTTCTAGACCCGTTTCTCAAAATTTAGACCAATGCCAGGACGTGAACCAGATAGGTCTAATTTTTTTGGACACATACCCAATCCAACGAATTTAGACCTTATGAGTGTGGGTCGGGTTCTAAACCCATGATCATCCCTAGCTAAGACTCGACCTATTTCAAGTTCAAATATCTCCGTGTGTATTTTATTTCACCATCTTAACATTATGATGAAATAAGAAATTATAGTGCAATTTATAGTGAAAATAATCCAACTTCGTGGATCAAAGAACCAACATCTTGGATCAAAATAAGATTTTTTTTTGGTTAAACCATCTTAGATTGATGGAGAGTCTGTATAAGTATCCCTATATTTGTAAGTTAAAATAAGATGTACCTCGATCGATCCACGTAGACTTGTAAAAAGCGGAATACAAGTGTCCCAAATATATCGCATCGACTTCATGTGTCAACGTATTTTGGCCGGACTTGTACTCAATGGTAGAGTGTGTAAATGAGGGCTAAGACATGATTATATAGGATAAAATTATCAAAACAAACAAATTGTTTAAGCCGATTACAATGATTCGAATTCTTTTGCACAAGCTTGGACCAACATGAGAGATTCCTTTGCGTGCTTGATAGAAAGTAGCTGAGCCTGGAGTTAGTCTTCGTTGGCAAAGGATAGAGGAAATTGTGATTTCAAGACTTCTTTGATCTTGAAAGCTTCCCTAAATCAGGAATTTAATTGATTTCCAACGACATAAGACCTTTAGTTCTTAGGGACAAGTCAATAAAATATAGAACTTTACTCCCTCTGTCCCAATTCAACATGTAATTTAACTATTTATTTAGTCAAAATTTCTTAACTTTGACCATAAAATTGAATTAGGATACAAGTATAAATATTGTTGTGTGATACCTTGTTAGATTCATTATAACATATATTTTTAAAATATCAATTTTTCACAAGTTTTAATTATCCTTAATGATAGATATTAAGGATAAAAAAGATTTCAAGTTAACTATAAAAGTAAAAGTAGAAGTGTGCAGTGTGAATTAGAACAGATGTTATCATTCTTCCTACTCATAGCTTCTTCAGCAATATGATTTGCTTCTCTCGGTATCAAGGACGCGGGTATCTTTATTTTAATCTACAAATATGATCAGATAATGTATATGGATTCCAAGGGCCCCAAGAACGATTTTCAATGATGTTTAAAGCAGAAAGGCAGTCAGTTTCAAAAGATGCTGGTCGGTTCAGTTCTCTAATCCACATCTGATGGGAATCCACGGGTCATTACAAAACCAACCTTGCGAGAGAGCTTAAATTAATCTGCGGAGTGCTTCATAAAGATAAAGAGATTTACAAAATTACTCCCGTGCTCACTTCTAACTACTATAGAGCAGCAAGTGGCAAGTCAGTGGTCGTTCACAAAGATACTAGAATTTGAAAGTTAACTAGACACAACCCTCAATTATGCGTCATTCCGATTGTGTGTCGGGAATAGCTAATTTTACAAACATAAGATGGGGGGGGGGGTTGTCAAACAACTAATGATCATGCAAACAATAGAGATTAAACTATAATAAACTGCTTGTGTAACATGACCGATGAATGACTTTGATCCTTTTTTCTAGCCTTGGTAATCTTTGCGTAACATGACTGATAATGACTTTGACCCTAAATCTATCCCAATGTCTGTCACACAAAGGTTCATCTCCACTTTATGAAGACACCACACCGCCTTCGTAATTAGCTAGGAAAATTGCGTCGATTGAACTATGGATCCACTCCTCTTTTCCCGTCAGTCTCACTCCCAACGCTAACGCGCCTCCACTTAATGGAACAAAGTGTTGCTTAGGTTGCAACCGTTAGATATAAGAGTGAGGAAAATACATATCGAGCACTTCACTATGAACTCCAATGGAGATAGAGGCAAAAGAATTGGCATCTCATGATGACTCTAGGGTTGAAACGACTCTAGTTGCTAAAAAACAACCCTACTTGCTAAAAACTATCATGCTCACACTATCGGGTAAGTCGGGGGTTTTCCACCATCTAGGCATTTATCGTCTCTAACATGAATAATTATTACACAACAAGCCAATCAAGTTAGAGTATAAGGATCAGGACGGTCCTCTCGGGACAACAAGCATGCACTCACCTCCTCGGTACTCACAAACCTACAATAGATCTAACTCTCCCAAGGTAGAAATTCTAGCCTAGCACAATGGTACACTACACATGAATCTACGGGTGCATCAAAGAACATTTATGGCATAAATTTTATAAGAATGTAAAGCATAAATCTAGCACAAATATTCATTGAACATAAAGTAGGAAAATCAAAGAAACTCACAAAGTCAACATCTACTAATGAATACAAATGATTCCCTGAGTAATTAAACTACTCTAGAGACATTGAACCCAATACAATAATTGGATTGAATGTCGTAGGAAAAAATTTAGGGAGAATAAATGAAGAGAGTAGATAGCCTCCTTTTCTCTCTACCCACTCTTAAATCTAGGAATTAAAATTATGACCAAAATTAAACCCTAGTAGACTAGTGGCTACGTATATAGTAGGTTAAAATGGGCCTTAGAAAAACCCAAAAAGAGTAGAAACCCTAGCAGCCACGTCAGCAAATGTCGTGCAATAGTACATGGCCCGCGCAAAAGTACACGGGCCTCGACCTGGAGGTTCTTATCAGCCAATCTGAGCGTGCAGATAGGAGAGGGATTCTGGCCTTCTGAGCACGCGGGATGCCGTCTGGAGTTGATGTCTTCATCTTCTTAGCACGCAGTCGCGCAAAGGTGTGTGGGGCATGGACCGGAGATCTGGGTCTTTAACTATTGGGCGCACGAGACTTAGTCTCCTCGCCGAATGATTTGACATGAATCGTGTAAATGTACACGGGTCGTGCGAGTCTTCATGTCTTTCGGAATTTGGCTCCTGATGAGACGCTAGAAGCATGTGTTTCCTAATGCATCTAGCATATCTTTTAGTAACTTTTGTATGGTAGATTGCTAGGTTTAACGGGGTTTACACTACAAGGGGTTTAGATGGCCATTGTTGGTTTTTGTATCCAAATCCCTCGTTTCATAAATTATTTTGATCTAATGGATACTATGTCCTTACGAACATTTAGAATCTACTTTGTGAACATATTTGTAGATTGTTTGTAGGCACTTCAGACTATTTTAGAAGGTCATTCGCTGTAGTATATTGTAGAAGGCAATTCATAAGGATCATATAAGACTAAGGGCCACGAGTCTAAATGTGGTAGAAGATAGAAGGGTCGAAAAAGGAAGAAAAAAAAGTTGAAGAATTGAGATCCAAGAGTTAAACCAAGTTTAAGGAATAATCCGAGAAGAATCAACTTTCGTATGTGGTACTATTGGATATGACTTCTGGAGCGTTATAAAATTGACTATGAGAACTCTAAAATCAGATCACCGGTTCAATCGGAGCCACGAAATAAAGTTGGAGGAAAAGTTAAGTTTTGGAAAAGTCAAAGACTTGCAAGGCCCGTGTAGATTTCCATGGCCCATGCCAAGCCCTTGTTGAACCAAGTGTTGGGGCAACTAATTCCTTGTCCGGGCTGCGTGCTCTTCATTGGCCCGTGCACACTGAAGTTGAAGAATGAGGTCTCCAGATCATGGCCTGCGAGATATCGCGCGACCCCGCACTTAGAAGAAGAAGAATATGACTCTGGTTCATGAACGCGTACTTTTACATGGGTCGGACGCTAAGTACATCCGAGGAGCAACTCCTGTCTGTGGCCCATGTACTTTTGCAAGAGCTGTGTGGCTCGGGCTGTATGCTTTTACATAACTCGTGTCGACGTGGCACTAGTGGTGGCCATAGGGTTTCCCGAGGATTTTTCCGAAATTGGGCATTTAGAGACCCATTTATCTTTTCATAAATAAGGAGTATTTAGTATCCTAGGGTTTAGTAAGTTGGCATAATGTAGATTTTACTATTGGTAGTTTGGAAGGAAGAGGAGAATTCTCTCTCTCTAGACTTCTTCTTCTCTTTTTGTTCTCTTAGTTCTTAGATCCTAGGCATTTAATCCAATGAATGCCATGGATTTTATATAAGTAGTGGAGTATTTTGTTACTAGGGAATTCATTTGTATTTATGACTATGGGATAATTTTTTGAAATTCGGGATTTTCCTATCTTTTATGTTTATTAATATTCATGTTTGACTTGTGCTTTATATTCTTGTAAAATTCATGTTATGTACATTCTATACTCCAATGATCACGCTAATTCGACTGGCCAGAGTCAAATAGGCAAGCATAAAATAGTTGGTAGAAACTAGGTTTGGTTTAATTCGACCTTTGTCGTCGCAACCCTAGAGTCACTATGAGGTGCCAATTTCTTTGCCTCTATTGGCCTAGGGATAAGCATTCATAGTGGAGTTCCTGGGACTTAATTCTCTACGGGGAGAGTAGATTTGCACAATAGGAAAGGCTGCTGATGCACTTCCCAAATTACGGAGGTGGTGTCGATAGAAAAGATAATACCCCCTTTGTGTGACAGACAAGGGGAAGTGTTGACCATCGACCATACTATGTGAAAGAAGTATTAGGATTGGTTTATGCGTCTTGTATTTCATAGAATCTTGGATTGAAGTATACTATCGGTCATGTAATGCAAATATCCCCAAAGTGCTAGTTTTATATAGTTCTCTCTTATGTTCTTGCATACTTGTAATTGATAGATAACCCCCCCCCCCCCAAATACCCTATTTGCAACATTAACTATTTTTGACACGTGATCGTATTGATGACCCAATTGCGGCTTTGCATGGTTAACCTATAAATTCCTTGCATCTCTTTGGAAGACCTCGGACTTGCCAATATCCACCCCTTGGTAGTTTAGTAGTAAGAGTGGGAGCAACATTATAAATCTCTATTTTTTATTCCAAGCGGTCCGCGGGTTAAGTCTCCCTAAAGTATGACCCTTCAGAGTGTGAATCACCAACCATTAGTTCTGAAACAAAAATGAAAATGTTAAGTGCAAACTAGCCTCGAAAAATGCAACGTACGACTTCGGCCATGCGTCGCAGGAACATGTAAGTCCCAAAAAGTGGCTTGGTTGGCATATAACATCAAGATCGCTCTATAGTCAATATAATAGAACACTTGACCGACGCAGAAACGAGGTTTCTTATACAATTTTAAAGTAAAAATAAATGCTTGTATGAGACATTGGTAACAAATTGGTTTTACCGATGGTCAACCCGGCATAGGTGCGACGTCTCAAACACCAGGACATATTAATTAAAATAAGAATGTACGATGTCGCACACAATTTGCTTCGACTGACATGGTACCGACGTAGCATTCATCAAAGGCAGCTACGGGAAAAAACATAAAAACTCGGAAAAAAAGATACTTTCACAATAGAAAATTAAACAAAAACTTCCAAAAACATACCAAAACATAGTACCTAGGTTCATATTCAAAGAAACTTCATACTCCAAAAAATCACAATAAAAAATAGATAACCAAAAAATACAACACATTCAAAGACCATTGATCGAACAAAGTAAAGTAACAGTTACAAAAACGTAGGTTTTAGAAGAGTAAAAAAACCACACCTTGGAAAAGATAGAAGAGAAGAGAGGTTGGTAGACTATTGAAATTTGCGGGAAACTTGGGAACGGAAGCTTGAACTGATTGTGAGGGACCGCATATCAATAGTTGTTTCAGATTGACGTTGTTTTAGACCATTGTGATTTCCGCCTCCCATGCAGCGATGTCGCACCTATGTCGGTTTAGGCGACAAGGAATCGAACCATGACTGATGTTGCACGTTTATATGGGCATAACAATTTTAGTCCACCAGCATAACAAATGAGTCTGCCAAGGACCAAAACGAATAATAGTCAGTTTCACACAAGTACATAATACATTACCGCAACATCATTTTTTGGTAGTGTATTTGTTGTCTCCCACCCTGGGAAATGGTTTGTCAACAGGTTAAATTTATTTTAAAAACTGGTCGCTACAAATATTTGCTAGTTTAAGAATGGTTGAAACAAATTATTCACCACACACGTCTTTTCTAGTTTTGTGAATGATCATAATATTAAAACTTTGTTCATATGTTAGGTTAAATATTAAGGATTAAATAACATTAAAAATAACATTCAATACATATATTATATATTAAAGATTAAAATAAATGAAAACAAATTCGAATAAATTCGAATAAATTTGTTTTAATTTGTTCTAAATTCTAAGAAGTAAAACATAAATATTGGGCATTTTCTCTCAAGGGAGAACACTCTTTTATTGTTTGATCTTTATCTCTGAGCCTCCAAAATTTGGGTAAATCTTTGACATTTTTGTTTGCATCCTTTGATTCCATGAATGTGTTATATGGGGGAACTGGAATTTGATATTTTTTTTAATTTTTTGTGGAAGTATGTGGGTTATGTGCATGAGCTTAGTTGAAGTAATTGTGGGGAAGATTTTTACTTTTTAGTTGAGATGACATGATGTGCTAAATGTTAGTAAGTGCAACTATTTTAATTTGAGATGACACGATGTGCACAGTCTGAAATGCCTACCAGCAATCTACCCCTACCTTTATTAATATAGTTTAATCTCTATGAATTTCATGATCAGTAGTTGTTTAAATGAAACCCCCCCCCCATTTGTTTGTCGCACTAGCTATTTACGACACATAATCGGAATGACGCCTGATTGTGAGTTGTGTCTAGTTAACTTTCGGATTCTAGCATCTCTATGAACAACCTCGGAATTGCAACTAACTACTTTCTAGTATTTGGTACTGAGCATACGAAAGTATCATATTAATCTTATCTTTCATCTCACAGTGCTCTCCGGGTTAATTCTCTGAAAAGCCGATGACCACGCATAGTGCAGATTAACTCATTTTCTTCGGCGCATCCGTCTACTATCATGTTTTCAGCTTATGACCTTCAGTTTACTACCATCCTTGCGAGTGACTTTTTACTATCTACAACCAATCTTGCAAATGGCCTACTACACAGTTTGAAGTGCCTATGAGCAATCTACAAATGAAAGCTCTCAAAAATAGATCTAGACACTCGTAGAGACATAGAATCCACTGGATATAAAATTAGCTCAAAATGAGGTATTTAGATAAGAAAACCACAAGCGGTCATCTAAATCTCCTGTAATGTAAAGTCACTCAAATCTAGCAATCTACCATAAAAAATATAACAAAAGATATGCTAAATTCCTTTGGAAACATATGCATTTGACGTCTCATTGAATCCTCCACACTTAAACCTCTACTCGTCCTCAAGAAAACAAAAAAACAGAGATCTAAACCTAATATAGCATGCAAAGAATTTCGCCAAAACACCCAATATTTTTATTCCTAGAGTACTCTAGCCCCCAAGACGTAAGAATACTTACACTATCATAATCCAATGAAACTAAGACAAACCAACATACAAAATCAATGTGAGGTTCAATCATGTGAATGTGTGAAGCTGGCCTACTCTATCAAAAGAAGCTACCAAAAGACAATCCAAGAGAAACGTTGAATAAGTTTAAATTTCTCTCATTTTTTCTAGGAGCCTTTTTTGGTTTTTATCCTAGCTTCCCACATTTTTTTCTTTTTCAAAGCTCACATCTCACCTTTTTCCACACCAATTGGCCTCTCACTTTTGCATAGGTTTTTCAACCTAATGGGGCCTTTTCCATTGTTGCCTAAGTAGCTCTTTTTTATTTTCAACTTAGCTAGGTTTATGTTTTTAAAAATATTGTGTAGAACAAAATGCCAAAAGTAGGCTCGTACTACATGAAGAATAAAGAAAACAACAAATAAAATAAATTTTGCTATTGTTCCTAAGTGCCTAACTACTCCACCCCCTACATTTAAACCTTTCATTGTCCCCAAACAAAGTGTAAAGATAAATAGTGGATCAGGGAGAATGGTAAGCACTTACTCTTGGGATCCCTAAGGACCCGCTCTTAAGTGTCTCCTCCCGCGTCTTTTTCTTATATCTTCTTGCCTCAGCTCTTTCCTTTCATAGGGAACTAGATCACAAAAACCCTCTAGCTTCAAGGCATGCATCCTCTCAATCAATTTCTCCTCCTCTTGTACATCAGCTTTCCAATCTACTATGGAGAACTCTTCCTTCACTTCTCGCTCGACTAGTCTAACTCCACGAGCCCTCATGGTTCTGTCCATGGAATCAAGTCTTGTCCCAAACTCCTCCATTTGTAAACTCATCCCAGCTACAACGTGACTAACTTCTTGCACCATTTGAGTTGAACTTAAGATTTTTCCCCAAATGTGTGAAATTGGTCAAGGAAATCCACGAAAGGTTGGTTCAGGTAGGTTGTAATCTAGAGGGATTCTCACCACTTTCTTCTTCGATGATCACATCCGGGGATGAAGAGGTGTTGTAGAAAGCTTTCTCGAACCTCATGATTGATTTCCGTGCATTTGAGTTGGGGAAGTAACATAAGCTACACACGGTCGCGCCACCATATATCTAAACAAAACGATCCTCTGTGGTTGTGTTGGCTATTATAGAAGCTCTTACCAACTTATCCATGGTATATCTTATCCGCGAACGACCTAAATTTTCCAAAGAAAAATGGGATGGCACCTCATATCCTCGATACTGTGCAAGTAGGCGGACAATTCTACCCATCTGTATTTTCTAGGCTTTCTTCTTCAACATGAAAATGCATTCTTCCCTTAAGAGTTATAGAATGAAGAATCTACACGTCTCTATTAGGTCTTTGATACATATCCTTGTGGCATAGAACTCCCATGGATAGGAGTCGGTGCACGTACTCTTGCTCGAGTTGTTACTATCCACTCCCTCCAAGTTACTCCAAAAGTTTCCCAACAAGAACGGGATACCATGCCTACGTCTCTTTGGAACTTCATTCCCATATTTCCACTCGAACGCTCCAGCAACTTCCCTATGAGTAATTGAATAGTTATTTTCCTCCAAGTGGAATGTGATGGTCCTCCTTCCACCATTATCCGGTGTTTGCTCCACGGTTGCCATGAACTCCAAATTCTATCGGATATATATCTTGTCATGAAGCTCTAAGAAGCCTTATAGGCCTATCCGACCTGGCAAGTAGGTGATGGTTTTGAGCAGGCCTAGTGCCACCAATATCTCTTTGGACGCAAGCTTGGTCTTCAAAATTTCTCTCTTTGACCTATAAAAATTCTTCCAATTCTGAGTCGCAACTAAAAAAATGTTTGTCAACCCCACGAATTCATAAAAAATGGAAGGAGTCAGAGCCATGGATATTTTTGGCTCTTGTCTCTCAACCTTGGTCGAACCCTTCCCCTTATCAATTTGGGAAGTAGTGGTTTAGATGGTTTAAGAAACACTCCAATGGATAGGAGCTGGTCCATGTACCTGAATGTCAGGTGGACTATTATGGTACTCTTTCCAAAGTGGCTAGTATTCATGCCCGTTAGGTTTCTCAAAAAGTTGCTCAATGAGAAAGTAAACCATTTCCGATGAGTCCTCGGAATTTCCTTCCTGTATTTCAACCCAAAGGCTCAAGAGATCTCGATATGGGTCATGGTGTATTCCTTGTCATCCTAGTGGGAATGGATGATCCTCCTCCCATAATTGTCCATTCATTTTCCAAGGTCGCCAAAAAATACAAAGTCCATCTTATGTATGTCTTGGAGTGCATCTCTAAAAAGACCTATAGGCCTATCCGTCCTAGAAAATAGCTGATGGCCTCGAGAAGGCCAATGGATACCAAGGTATCCTTGCATGCAAACTTCGTCTCCAAGATGGTCCTCTTTGGACTATTTGAGATACTTCCTTCTCCGAGCCGCATTCCCCGAAAGAGTCGTGAGCTCCTGTCTTTTAACTTGTTTTGACTTATTCCCTTCTCATCCCGGGAAGTTGTTCCTTTCTCTAGCCTATAACTCTTTGGAGCCATTCTATCACAAAAAAGAAGAAGATGGTAATGGCAAGAATACACAAGTATTGCATCACTAAAAAAGAATCATTTTTCCTACAAAACCAACACATGGAAAATCATATCATTTCAACAGAAAGATCATACAATTCCCCCACGCTTACTTCTTCACAAAAACATGCATATAATCCACACACTTTCCTAAAACATCTATTAATTTCGGAATTAATGCTTCCCAAACACCACCATGCTAAAGAAAGAAGGTAAACACAAGTTTCAAAAAGTTACCCAAAATTTTGTGGCTATGAGTAGAAAATCCCCAGAAGAAGAAGCAAAAAGAGCTCTCCTATGAGACAAATGCTAAAATATTCGAATTTCCCAAGTGTGAAGTGAGAGTGGGTGTTTTTAAAGTACTTGCAGTGGGTTAATTGAACTTTATGGGAGGGGAAAGTTACCCTGAATATTAATTCAGAGAATCAAGGATCATTTGAAAATGGGTTGTGTAGGAGAGAGGGAAGAAGAAGATAGTAATGGTCTAAGCAAAAATTGAAACTTTTGGGACAAAAGATTCACTCAATTAATCCACAAGGAAGGTGTTGATGTTTGGCGAAGTACCATTGACATCAGCAAGCTTAAGGACTAAGAGACCTGCAAAATTAATGGCTAAAAATGCTTGGTTGGCCAAAAGATTTTTTATTCTAAAAGACAATGGCACGACTCGTGCCATATGATAGCCTTTTTCCGAATCAACTTACAAGGGCCATGTGCACTGTACGACCCATGCCTCCTCAGCACCTTCATTTTTCTAACACTTTTTTTCACCCAAACCTATTTCCTTCTAACCATAAACACGAGACACTATCTTAGACTTCAACAATTACCCCAGAGTTTCACACAAAATCCTTTGTCACAATAACAAGATCATGCAAAAATCTAACTACCAATAAACATCAAAGCAAAGTAAAGAAAAAACCATATTTTTATTATTATCCTCACAACTTATTCTTCATACATTCCTCTTAAAACAAATCTACCGTTGGGTCTCCAGAGTCTCCATCTGCGACTCTATCCAAGATTACATCTTTGTGGATAGGTCTCCATAAAGGGTTACCTTTACCTTCACGTCATTTGCTCACCATAGAGAGTGTAAGCTCATCCTTGGCTAATGTTGAATCCTTAGCCATTTCCTTGGGTTTAAGAGGTGGTCAAGGGGGTTTTAAGTCTTTTCCATTCTTCACCAACCGCTGCAAGTTAGTGAGCATTGAAAAACAATGCATAATAGAAAGATTATCACTAAACTCGTGAATTGTATAGGTGTCATCAACATTTTCATCACAATCAAAGCTTAGAAAATGATTTCTCTCACCACTCTCATCAATTTCATCAAGGAACTCCTCAAGGCTTCATTATCATAAGTCATGACAAGGTTATCACATTGCACATACTTAATACATAAAGATATACCACTACACATAAAAGAGGAAATAAGTGAATCATGCTGAGAATTGTAATTTCAAATCCAACCTTATCAACATCATCCTCTAGGGTTAGAATTCCAAAATGAACATCTATATTATTCCTTGATGTTTTAGGAACGGTCTCCCCAATAAAATTGGGGGTGTAGCACCATCGTGCACTACATCAAGGACATATTTGTCCTCCGGAAACACTAAATGGTCTACCCTAACGATGACATCACTAACTATATCTCTAGGGATAGCTTTGGAAAGATTGGCTAGTTGGACAATAACCCTAGTGTCCCTAAGCTCACATATGTCAAGGTTCTCAAAAAGGCTAAAAAGGATCACATTGATAGAGACACCTAAATCAATCATAGCATTCTTTACCAAATTACCGCCTAAGGAAATAGGGATAGGAAACATTCCAGGGTCATCATACTTCTTAGGTATGCTCTTATAAGCTATAGTGGCCACTCCTATTTTCAATTGACCTACTTTCTTAGTTGGTTTGATCCCTTTTTTAGTGCACATATTTAAAAAAATAGCAAAAGAGGGAACTTGTTCAATCACATCAAGAATAGGAATTCTAACCTAAACTTTCTTGAAGACATTGAAAATTTGTGCCACATTGGTTTCCACCTTTGGTTTTCCCCGTACAGTAATAGGAAACAGCGGCGCAGGGACCACCTGTGCCTTAGTGGTGAGAAACTCCGTTGAGGGCTCCTCTTTAACTAACTCTTGTTCTTGAAGGTTGGTTTTGTTACTTTACACAAGTTTATCATCCTCTTTCACAATCTTCTTCTCGGCCTCATGTATCTCCTTCCCACTTCTCAACTTCAAGGCACTAACATTCTGTGGATTAACCTCAGGTTGGGACGGTAGCTTTTCGGATTTCCTAGCCTCAAGTTGTCTCACTAAAGTGGCAAGTTGTACAACTTGAACTTCGAGATTCTTGATACAAGAGAAGGCTCTAGTGCTGAGCTCCTTAATCCCTCTTCCTGCGAACACATCACTCTTCTTTGCCAATTGGGTATTTGCATCAAGGATCTCCTCCCAATTCAACTTTTACGAATTTGAATTATAGTTGGAAGGACATTCTTCCCTCAGGTAAAGTTGAGGTTGTCCACCTCGGTTGCACCTTTAAATTTCCTTAAGCCACAGAAAGTTAGGGCGATTGTGGTATCTAGGATTGAAGGAATTTGTGTAAGGGTCTTTTCTATTTCTGCCTTGTTTCCCTTGGAGCGCTTGTTGTTTCCCCGAAGAAGTGATGCAACTTGGTGGTAGGTAGTATAAAAAAACCTTGGCTATGTCCCACAGCGAGAAAGCAAATGATCTAAGATTTTAATCTTCCTCCGATACCCTTAGTGGATTCATATTGGTGCACACTAGGTGAAACTCCGATGAGTGCTTGTTCGGGTCTTCACCGGTCATCCCATGGAATGTAGGTAGGCATTGAATCATGCCGCTCTTTAGCTCACAAGTCACATTCATTGGCAAAGGTGGGAAGACAATGCATAGGGGTTGATTCTCCATGTTGGAAAATACAAACTCATTAAGCATCCTGTTGTCTTCCGCTATCTCAACAGTCTCCTCAACAATAATAGTCGGTCCTTGTGAACTTCAACCCTAGCTCTCCTCCTTCTCCTTCTCCTTCTCCTTCTCCGACCACCTGCGTTATTTGGTAGGTGGTGTAATGTTCATAAATTTGTGGTTTTTTTATGTACCATAAACCATAAACTAGACAATACCAAACTAAAGACAAACACTAGCGAACAAATTAGGAGTAACTAGAATAATTATCACAAAAGCTCAACACAAGAAACTAACTAAAACTAACCAAAAACAACAACACAAACTACTCTACCAACTAGAAATGCAAGTTAACAATTAAATCTTTAAACTAGTATCCCCGGCAGCGGCGCCAAATTTTAATTCACACTCCATAGGGTCGTGCTTTTGGGAGAATTAACTAGCCCAGCGCTTGAAATAAAAAGCAGAGATTTATAATTATGCTCCCGTTCTTACTAGTAAACTACCAAGGGGTAGATAGTGGCAAGTACGGGGTCGTCCACAAAGATGCTAGGAATTTGAAGGTTAACTACGCTAAGCCACAATTGGGTTGTCAATCCGATCACATGTTAGGAAAATTTAAAACAGGGTTTGGGGGGTGGTATCTATCAACTACAAGAAAGCAAGAACAAGAGAGAAAACTATATAAATCTAGAACTTGAAAATATTAGCGTCACATGATCGGCAATATATTTCGATCCTAGATTCCATCAAACACAAGACGCATAACCTATCAAAATACTTATATCACATGGGGAGGAAAAGAGTAAACATATTCCCTTATCTATCACACAAAGGTGCTCTCATCTTGTTCTATCGGCACTGCCTCTGTAATTAGGGAAGTGCATCAATAGCACTTCTTGTTGAGCAGTTCTACTCTTCCCCATAAAGAATTACATCGTGGGCACTCAACTACGAATTCTTCTCCCTAGGCATATAGAGTTAAAGAGATACAAAGGTTGAATTATGCTAATACTAGTTTCTACTAACAATATTATCCTCGCATATTGGACTCCGGCCAAACAAACTAGCATACGGTTATTGGACCTGTACTCATGACCCACATGCATACACTCACACGGTCGCGGACTTCTCATTCCCCATGTTACCCTAGAGATACTCCCAAGGGGATAACAATGGTGCGTCATACATAAAAATAGGCCAAGGTGTATGCCAACATAGTATAACAATCATGCATATAACAAGAATGTAAGGCAAAAGTAAAAAATAACATTCATAAGCATCAAAAGGATAGAAAGATCTTAGAATCTCACAAAATAATAACAATTCATAAATAGAAATTTAAATCTCCAAGCTAAATAACTACTCCAAGCAAATTTAAATCAATGCCCTTGGGAAAAACTAGAAGAATTAAACTTAGAGAGATGGGTTAGCAATTTTCTGTCTCTGCCTACTCTTAGGAAAAAGTAGGAGAATGAAAAAATAGCTATAAAAAGGTAAATCTAATAGACATGGGTCCCTATAAATAGTAGATAGGAATTGGGTGAAACAAACCCTAAATTACCTTAACTGGCAGCCAGGCACGGACCTTGCATTAGCAAATGACCTGTGTGGCACAGCCCGTGCAATAAGGCATAAGCCCCCAGCTGAACGAATGTCCTTCGGGCTTCTGAGCATTTGAACAACACAGGACATGTGATTCCCCATGGGGCGCCAGCTTGAAGTTTGAATTTACCTTCTGATCGGCACGCTGTAACCTTGCGGGCCGCCGGCTGGGAGTCAATTTCTTGGAAACTGATGGCGCAATTATGCAAATATTCACATGACATGGGCTGGTTATTGGATTTTTAATTTTAATGGACAAGAGCCGTGCTATATGGCATGGCCACGTGTTGCATATTTAGTCGCATAAGACTATTGAATGGCATGGACTGTGTATTTCCTTGCGGCCCATTCCATGACCATTTGGCACCATCTAGATTGGCTTGCACGGCCCGTGCAGTACAACACGGCCCGTGCAGTACAACACGGTCGTACCAGTTCTTCCCATTGTTTGATCTTCGACTCTTTTCTCTTCTTTGCTTATTCCATCTACTACCACGTTTTTTCTCATGGCCTTTTGTCTACTACCATTCTTGTGAATGACCTTCTAATATCTACTATCATCTTTGGAAATGGCCTTCTAAAATTTACGCTGATGGGCTTACGAGTAATCTAAGAAATAAGCCCACAAAACAAAATCCAGATGCACGTAAAGACATAGTGTCCATTAGGTCTTAAGAATCTACAAAACTTAGGATTTAGACAAGAAAATCAACAAAGGCTATTTAAACCCCTTATAATGTAAACCCGACTAAACCTAGCAATCAACCATCAGAAACATGTCAATAGATGTGCTAAATTCATTGGTTAACAAATTCACTTAGGTGAAGATCAGCTGGTGAGAGATCGTAAAGTCACCCTTTTTTCCAGGTCTTTTACCATTAATTAACATAATTTTTTTGTTTTCATATAGTTCTCCGCACAACAGAGCAACAGAGGTCATCTTGTATTCGACCTTGAACAACATACAATGGTTGGTGATAGCACACATTTCCACTGCACTCAAAAGTAGCAGAACTTTGGGAAAACTTCAACTTTGGTAAGGAAATTTAAATTAATATTATTTTTTTTGTTAATTTCATACTCCCTATGTCCCACTCTAAATTTCTTAGTTAATATAAATTATAATATAAATAAAAAAATATGTCATGTGAGATATTTTAAAATTTTCTTAAAATCTATTTTCTAAATTGAAATTTTTATGCGGCTTTATAATATGTACCTAGAGATATTCACGGTCAACCATGCTCATTGAAGACCGTGAAAAAGTAAATAATGAATTTTGAGCGGGACAGAGGGAGTGTATATATATATATATTTCTAATAAATATTTTTTTGTGACTTAGTACATCCTAACGGACATTGTACCATTCCTGCCAAATGACAAGACCACCGTTGTGCTGAGGTTCTACGGGAGAGAGTGGTGTATGAACTACTCGGGGGGTGGGAAGATCAAGGTCCTATCCCAAAGGATTTTGGCGAGTTCCTTTCAAGAAACTACATGAGCATTGGGGACACCTTGTTTTATGAGGTCCTAGAAGTTGGGGGCCGACTGTCTTCAAGGTCATCATAATGCAAGTTGATTGAGTTTATTGCAATTTTTGTTTTGTTGGAAATAAGACAATTCCTACCCCGATTCATGTACTACTTGTAAAGATATTTTCATTGCTACTGTTTTTTCAAAATTTAAATACTTTATTTGAACAATATATAATTAACTGTATGTGCGATTTAATATGTGCATGATATTAAAAATCATTTTCAATCGTACTATGCATTCAACACCATTTTCCACAATTGTTTTAAAACCCATTGGACAAATACTTTTCTAGACCGAATTCAATCATTTTAAAACAACTATAACCTATACAAGTTAACTGAGGTAAAAGAAAAGAAAAACATCAATTAAGAAGAAAGGGCATGGGAACTTAATACTCTATGAAGAAATTGGTTTAGTATGAGTGAAGTGGAGTGGAATGTGGAGGATTTTCTAGGGGATACTAGGTGTTACTGTAGTGCCTAATTGTCCTTTTACATTCCTCTAAATTAATGGTGATGATGGGATATTGGGAGGAGAGAGAGACCCTTAATCAATGAAAATCGTACGACCCCGGCTTTCTTTTTTCCTTCTTTTCTACCACCGTCAAATTCTTTATTTGTTGGTTGCTATTGTTTTCCATCCACCATTTTCAATCATAATATGACAAAACTCACTTTTTTAAATAATACTTCTTTTTTTCAAAGTCAATCTATTTAACTTTAACCTGTAAAACTTTTTTCAATTACATAGCTATGATGGCAGTCGTCCATTGCATCACATGTCAGTGAAAACGACATATAATACTATTTTGGTAGTCCTATTTAAACAAAATATGCAGCGTCGCACGCTACTCGGTGATATTATTTACTTCATTTTATTAGCCTTTTACTTTAGTTAATGTAATAACTGGGGTAAAAATTATTATAGTTACCTCGGTTATTGTTAATTGAAATAAAATATATAGTTTACTTCGAAAATAAAAATAACCTAGGTAAAAGAACATTTTTACTTCGGTTATTTGACCTAAGCCAAAAAATCGAGATAAAGGGATGAATTAATAGACAATTTTTCGTGTAGTTCCCAAACGTAAAATTTTCATTATCCCCAAACAAAGTGTAAAAATCAAAAGTGAAGTATGGACAATGGTAAGCACTTACTCTTGGGACCTCGAAGAGCCCACTCTCAGGTGCCTCATCTTGCGCGTTCTTCCTCTCTCTTCTTTCCTCAACTATTGCTTTTCATAGGGAATGAGATCACGGAAACCCTCCAGCTTCGAGGCATGGATCCTCTCAATAAATTTCTCCACGGCCTCTGCTTGCACATTGGCTCTCTCCTCTACTATGGAAAACCCTTCCTTCACTTCTCACTCGATGAAGTCTAGTCTAACTCCCTAAGCCCTCATGGTTTCATCCGTAGAGTCAAACTCATCTAAAACTCCTCCATTTGTAAGCTCATCCCACCTACCCCGTGACTATCTTCTTGCACCATTTGAGTTGAACTCAAAAGTTTTTCCCCAAATGTGCGAAATTGTTCAAAGAATTCCGCCAGTAGGTTGGTTATAACAGGTTGCATTCTAGGAGGATTCTTACCATCTTCTTCTTCGATTTTCATATCCATGGTCGATAAGGTGTTATAGAAAGCCTTCTTGATCCTTGGATCGGGAGCTATGGAGAGATCCTCAAAGGTGGTGTCAGTGATTGATTTCCATGTATTTAAGTTTGGGAAGTACCATAAAGTTACACACTATCGCGCACACATATAGTCAAACTAAATTATCCTACGTGGTGGTGATGGTAGTGGTCATAGAAGATCTTACCAACTTCTCCGTGGTATACCTTGTCCTTGAATGACTCAAATTTGCCAAAGCAAAAAAGGGATTGTGCCTCATGTCCTAGGTATTGCGAAAGTAGGCCGACCATGCCTGCTATCGGTATTTTTCCAGCTTATCTCTTCCCCATGAAAATTCATTCTTCCACATAATGTCTCCACTATGTTGGGATAGAAGTTTCCCTCCAAAGTCATAGCTCAATGAATCTGCACGTCTCTGTTAGGGCATTGAAAGATCTCTTGATGGCATAGAACTCCCATGGATAGGAGTCAGTGCACGTACCGCAAAGTCGAGTGGATTATTGTGGTACTCTTGCCCGAGTGGTTCCTATCTACGCCCTTCAAGTTACTCCAGAAGGTCAAATAGCAGTGGTATAATATGATGATGCAAAAATGAAGTAACCAAAGTGATTCCTTGGTATGAAACTAAAACCAGCCCTTCCATATTATCTTAGTGAACTATCAATCCATGGTTTAGCCAGTAACATATAAAAAACATCATCTCTGATTGGCTTTACTATTGCCCTAACTGAAAGATTAGCTCCATTCAAAATGAAGTTGTCAGGCTTTCCATAGGTTTAAGAAAATGTATGATGGAATGATAGTAGTGATTATATTATGGAGCTTAGAAGGACCAGTTAAATTCTTTGTAGAAGTTAATCTATCTCATAGGCCGGCATTAAGAAATGGAATGGAGTGAAAATAACTGAGTTCAGTCCACACTTTCTCGGAAAAATAAGTTGTACACCTTGAAGATAGACTTGGCGAATCTCGTGTGTTTGCTCTCAAAGGTGGATGAATTGACATAACTATGGAACACACGGTGCGGACATCCAAATATTTGGTCATTGCAAAACTTGGCAAACGGTGGTTGACCCAGACTCTGCGGGTTGCTAAGAAACTAACTTTTTTCAGGGGAGATCAGTTAACCTGCGGATTCCTGGATGGAATGATATAGGCACCGTTTGGTATTAGGTTTTTTATTGGCGTTTTGATTTTTTTTGGCGGTTAGAGTTTTCGTTCGATCAAACAGTCAATGAATACGAAAAAAAAATGTTTGGTTGCTTGGTTTTTTCACGCTGCGAGTCCGTCAAATACACAGTGCTAATAATCTAGCATTTTCCTATCGCTTGACTTTTACCTTGAACAATTAATTTTTTTAACCTTTTTATCTTTTTCTCTACGCCAATGGTAGGTCAAAAACATACGAAATTTATGTCTTTTGGAATTGAAATTTAACTTTTTCATTGGTTTTTTTATATTTAAACTTTAAATTTTCTCGGTTAAATTTAAATGTAATTCAATTTTATTTTTCATCTCTTATTTCAATATTTATCCTTTAACAAATCCAATGGTCGATAGGGGAACATTAGTTTGATGAGTGTATATAAAGAATTTTAAAAAATTTAAAAATTTCACCTTATTAGATATATGTGATTTACTAATATTAATATACCTTAATACTTTATATATAAATAATTAGACATAAAATTATAATGTTTTATTGTTTTCAATATTAGTGAGTATGCTAAATAATTAAAAATAAATTATATTAATTAAATAAAAATAATAAAATATGTTAAATAAGTTTATAAATAATGAATGGTCGTCATGTCCTTAAATGTCATTTTGCACAAAAATGCTAACAACCAATAGTTACATTTCCCAAACACTTTTGCAAACAGATAATGGTCAAACACCTAATACAAACAACTAACATAAACCGCTAGTCAACCAGTTAAATGAAACCGCCAAAAGCTGATTGCCAAAGAGGGCTATAATTTATAATATTGGTCCCATACTCACTGCAAATTATTAAAGAGTAGTTAGTGGAAAGTTTAGGGTTGCCCATATACATGCTAGAATTCAGCAGTTATTTATACAAAACTCACAATCAGGTGTCATTCTGATTGTGTGTCAAGAATAGCTAGTGACATAAACATCATTTCGGGGGGGGGGGGGGGTTATTTAACAACATACTTATCATGGAAAGCAAGAAAACAAACTATACTATGCTAAGCCTTTGGGATATTTGCGTAACATGATCAGTAGTTGAATTTGATCTTAGATTCTATAGGATACAAGACATAAACTTATCTCAATGTATATGTCACATAGTGTGGTTGACAGTCGACACTTCCCAATGCCTGTTAGAAAAAGGTGTCTACGTCCATCCTATCAACGCCGCCTCTGTAGTTAAGGTTAGTGGAAAATACATCCCATGCACTCCACTATTAACGTTTCTCCGTAAACCTAGAGAGGCAAAGGAATCAACATCTCATGATGAATTTAGGGTTGGAGCGATAATTATTGCTACACTGCGACCGTAGTTTCTACAAAGCATCATGTCTCACCTATAAGGTTACAATCCATCTAGTTAAATTAGGATATTCTAACAAAACGGTGATCACAGTCCTATATGCATACACTCACATAGCTGAGGGTTCACTAACCCACAACATTCTAACCGACACTCCCAAGGGGGCAAACAAGCCTAGCATTATTCATGTCACATACAACAATGGTGCATCAAAGAGTATAATGAGCACATATTTTTTTAAGAATGTAAAAAAGCATATTAAACATGATATTCATAAACATATAAGACAGGGAGACCTAAAATCTTACCAAATCATGAGTACAAATTACATCACCAAGTAAATAAACTATTCCCTAAGCATTGAACCAAATTTTACCATTGGATTCAATGCCCTTGGGAGGAAAACTAGGAAATAATGATGAAGAAAGAAAGGTAATTCCCTTTCTCTCTGCACCTACTTTTAGAAACTAGGCGAGTAGAATTACAATAATAAAGGCTCTCTTTCTCTTTCTTAAAAAACCTAGTAGAGTAGTGCTCCTTAAAATGTAGGTGGGAAATGGGCCTTAAAGTGGTCCAAAACCAATGGAAATACTAGCAGCCACATCAGTATGAATTTTGCAATAAAACGCGGCCAACGTTGCATGACTTCTACAAATGGATACAAACCGCAGACTGGGCAAGGTTTTTGGCCAAATAGTACGGTGCGGCCCTTGCAATTATTTGTGGGTCTCCAAATGGAAGAGAATTTTAGTTGTCTAAGAGGTTTTTTTTAGTGAAGATGCACGCTAGCCGTGGACTGGTGTTAAAATCTTCTGCTTCTGATGGCGCGGCCGCGCGATTGGCTGTGGGCCGCAAACTGGAGTCTGGGCCTTGAACTTCTGAGCGCACGTGCTATGCGGAAGGCCACAGCCTGCACCAGGACTTAGTCGTTGGGGTCATCTGGGTGGCACGGGCCGTGTCAGTCTTCTAGTTCTTCTAGACTTCAACTCCTTTCTTTTTCTTTTTCTTCGATGAATTCCATCTACTACCATGATTAAGCGTGTGGCATTTGGTCTACTATAAACTTTGCGAATGGCCTTCAATATCTTCTACCATTCTTGTGAATGGCCTTCAGTAAGTCTACTCTGAAGTACTTACGAGCAATATAAAATGAAGCTCACAAAATAAGACCTAGATACTCGTAAGGATATAGCATTCATTAGGTCTAACTAGTCTACAAAACTTGGGATTTATACAAGAAAACCAACAAAGATGATCTAAACCCCATGTGATGTAAACACAACTAAACATAGAAATCAACCATACAAAAGCCACTAACAAATGCGCTAAATGCATTAGGAAACACATGCTTCTAGAGTCACATCAATTCCCCCACACTTAGACCTTCACCCGTCCTCGAGTAAACAAGAACGAGCAAAAATCCAAGTGGAACATAGCATTGATACCAACTAAATGGTGAAGATTACAAAATATAAATGTGTGAAACTAAGTTACATTACCAAAAGAACTTCCAAAAGACAATCATATATAAGCATGGGCTTTTTAAAATTTTCTCTCAATTTCTCTCATTTTGTTTAGGAGCTCTTTTGGGTTTTCATCCTAGCATTCCGCAAAATTTTCTATTCAAGCTCACTTTAAACCATTTTCCACCCCAGTTGGCCCATTTGGCATTTCACTTTTGAATAGTTTTTTAACCTATCCAGGCCTTTCCCATTGTTTCCTAAGTTGCTTTTTGGGTTTTCGACTTAGCATGGTGTTTTTTTCAAATTTTTTTGTGTAGCACAAAATGCCCCAATGGTGGGCTTCATACTACTATGAGAATAAAAAATAAACTAACAAACCACCAAGTATTCCAACATCCCAAACTACTACAAAAGGTGCCGTAGCTCCTATAACACATGTTTTCAAAAAGAACCAAACGAAATAAGTTTTCAAAACAGAAAGGGAAAGAATAACATGAAAAACAGTCATCATCCAAATCCAAACAAGATAAGAATAAATGGATATAAGTAAAACAGGTGCCACCCATAATGAAGGTGGTCAAACTCCCTCCCCCACATTAAGTTCATGCATTGTCCCCAATGCATGTGACCAACGTAGAGAAAGGGCTGGAAACACCCAAATTCCTCAACACTGTCCGCCTCGTCTAGCTCCACGCCCTGCCAATGTGGTTCCCAATAAGAGTTATCATATCCAATACTCGTGGCTTTCATCAATCAGTGATCGCATGCATACCATGGTAGAGTAATCCCATGTCCATCTGCATATATTGCAGCTGCTCCACCGTGTCAAACTTGTAAGTCGTCGTATCCAATTGATAGTCAACCTGGGAAGTTAGCTGGCTCATATCCTACTAGACCTCAAAGGTGGAATCCCCTAAGACAGCATCCACTCTTTCTCATGTTGCGGGACTTAGCCCACAACCCGTAAGATGAAACAAAATGTCTGAACCCTGACGAACCATGCTCCCGGAATGGGCTGTATAATGGATGTTGCCTAAGGGATTCTGGGAGGGAATAAAGATACTTTGTCTTGAAAGCTTAAATTTAGGTGGCTTATGGCTTCTCTGTCTGCTTAGCTCCCCAAAATATTCTGTGGGGGAAGATGTTGCACCTATGTGGTTGTGTCTCCCGAGAACCCCGAGAAATCATCCCTAATGAATGGTAGTGTTTCTCGTCTATATGAATCAGGCCTATAAAAGTTGGTGGTAGGAATGGCTGCTCAAATGGCAGAGATTGCATAAACTAATGTTTAAAAAGAGGTGGTTGTCCAACCTCTAGGTGGAACTGATCGTCATCCATGGGAACTCTGCCGCCCTCCTCAGTCTACTCATCATCATGTCAACATGGTGACCTCCCAGGACTATTCCCGCACCCAGTTCTGGCTCTATTAGAAGATATTAAAGCATGTATGACTGTCTTAGTCTGGTTCGGTAGGTTGGGTAAGTCTCATGAAGTTGGTGCCTTTGTAGTGCCAGTAGATCTGTTTAGACACCAATTGAATCATGGCTGCCTCTACAAAGGCACCAATGGTGAGGGTGAATTGGGTGTTAAGATTCTCCTTCATATTGTTGTACATCGGGAGGTGAAATGAGCAGTGAGGAGTGATATCATACCCTCAACTGCAATCATGCCTCCCCCTTTGTGGATAACAGGCAGCACTGGGAAATGAAGGACTCCATGAGATCAGGGCAGGCGTGCCTCATGAAAATCAATCACAAGAGCCTACAGTCCCACTCAGTCGAATTAGTTGCCTCCCCATGGCATGTCACCGTTGTGGTAATCAATCTCGCCACGTACCTGATTGCCAGATGCACTATATCATTGTTCTTGCTTCCTTTCTCCCACAGTTGTTGGGTGATAGTAGGTCAGAACGTGCCAACATCGAATCTTGAGCAATCCTTGGTGTGGCCATTCACCTCTGTCATGTACTTCCACCCGAAGCATGTAGAAATTTCTCACTAGGTCATCGAACGGGCCTCATTCCCCCAGTAGAACCTCACCACCTTATTATCCCTCCTATTAGTTCCTTGCACGACAGTAGTAAATAACTCCAGCGTGCACTTGGTATACGTGGGGGAAAACTTCCCTACGAAACCCTCCAAACCGATCATGTTCAGGAGAACCTTGACCGATTGTATATCTTGATGTCCTTAAGACATGCTTGTCCACAAACTTGGTCTCAAGGATGGGGCATCCCACAAGCTGCTCCCATCGCTGCTGTTTTGGAGGCAGAGTGTCTGTAATACAATAAGGGGCACATTTATGCCAGCCCTCTACCTCGGCATCTCAACGACAAGAATTAAACAACACAATACAAAACTACTAATAATCTAACTCATAATCTCAAACCAAGTGTCAAACAATCACAACTCACCCACAAAACAATGCAATTATAAGAAATCACAACCAAACACCCTAACAAAGTTCTAAACATGAAATTTCTCAAAAATCCAAAAATTAAAATTTCCAACCCTACCAAAGGTGTTTGGCCAAATTACCTAGGCATGAATTTGAGGTCGATTTTGATAAATAGAAGACCGAGAAGTGTGCGGAACTCCTTTTGGATCAAAACCTGGTGATCTCCAACACCAAAGATGGAAGAATCTTCAAGTTTTGGGAGAAAAACTTGAAGGATGGCGAACTGCTCTATTCAGAATTTTGAAAGATTTATGTGTTTTTGGGAGAATATTTGTAGTGGCCTTTGTGCGGATTTGGAAGGGGGTTGTTTTAGTATAATTTTTTCTGAATTTCGTTGAGAAATGAGGGATATATGGAGATTTAGGCTGGAAAAAAGTTTTGGGTCACATTTTATAGGAAGGATCATGCTTTCTGATTGGCCATTTTGGGCGGCATTCATATGGTAAAAGTCGTGCTTCTTAAATTCCTTGTTCCGTTATTGTGGCATGAGGCTTGGCATGACCTGTGCCAAGTTCAATCCCTTCAAATTTGTCGCAAAAATCTGATGACTAAAATTCCCTAAAACACCACCAATTTGATAAACAGTTACCAAAAATTCACACAAATAAATTTTCAATGCCTACTAAAACACAACAAAGGCATCGTTTCTTTATTGTCGTCCTCAAACCTTATTTTTCATGCATTTCAAAATCTAAGAAACATTAACTGGTGGGTCTCAGGGATCACCATCCGCGATACCACCCACAACCACGTCCCTATGGATGGGTCTCCACGTCACTTTAGGCTTACCTTTTACCTTAGGTGTTACATTCCAAACACATTCATCCATCAGAATTATTGACACATTCTTGTTAATTTTGGGTGTAGGAAAGGGTTTATGGGGTTTTAAACTCTTTAACCCGCTTCCTTCTCCACTACATATCAATGCTCAATTTTGGAAAAAAAAAATATTTTCAATAGCACATGGAACACTAACATGATATATATCAACGATAACCTCATTCACATCGTCATTCAAGGAAGAAAGAACATGTAGGATTTCAATTCCAGGTCGCACATCCTCACAATTAATTTTAATAACCTTAGCTAATGTTGACTTCTTAGCCATTGCCTTGGGTTTAGGAAGTGGTCTTGGAGGTTTTAAGTTCTCGCCACACTCCACGAACAGCTACAAATTAGTGACCATAGAAAATACATACATAATTGAAATACCATCACTAAACTCATGCATGGCATAGGTGTCATTAGCATCATTTTCAAAATTAATGTTCTCGGCACTCTTTCTCTCATCAATCTCATCATCACAAATAATGCAAGAATTATCACATTGAACAAATTCATCACAAGGTTATGCCATTGCATACATGAGAAGAAGTAGATGGTTCATGTTTAGACTTGTAAATTTCAAAACCAACCCTGTCAACGTCATCCTCTGGGGTTAGTGATCCCAAATGGACATTTATTTGGGTCCTTGATGTTGTCAAGAATGGTAGCCCCAATAAAATTATGGGTGCACCTCTATCATGAACTACATCAAGGACATATAAGTCTGCCATGAATACTAGGTTACCTACCCTAACCATAACATCACTAACTATACCCCTAGGGCTTGCTTGGGAATGGTCGGCTAGTTGGAAATTCATCCTAGTGTCCCTAAGTTCACCTATTTAAAGATTTTCTTATAGGCTAAATGGTATAACATTGATAGAGGATTCTAAATCAATCATAGCATTTTTAGTCAACGTACCATCTAGAGAAATAGGGATTGAAAATATTTTGGGGTCATCACACTTTTTAGGAATATTCTTGTGAGCTAAAGTGGTACTCACCTAATTTTCAATTGTCCTACTTTTCTAATAGGTTTAGTTCTCCTATTTCAAGGATTTTTCAAGAAGTTAGCATATGAAGGAATTTTTTTCAATGACATCTAATATTGGAATGCTAACCTCAACCTTTTAGAAGACTTGGCGGATTTGAGCTTCATTGGATGCCACCTCTGGTCTAGAGCAATAGGGAATAGCAGCGGAGGGTTTACCTTCGCCTCAGTGGTAGGTAGCTCATTTAAGGGTTCCTTCTCAACTACTATTTCCTTTTCTCTAAGATTGTTCTTGTGTCTTTCAACAAATTCGTCATCTTTCTAAAAATATATATATTTTTTCATTTGTAACTATATTCGGCCCTTTAATTTTCCCTAGCCGATTCGCCTTTCCAACTCGGAAATGAAATTCACCCAAAAAAAGACAGCGTAAATTTATAGAGGTAGGGCACGTTCTTGGTTCAAAACTGGAAGTTAACTGCTCATTCGTAGATCGGAACATATGTTCAAGGGCCGGTGGAAGCTTCTTAAATTCCGAGTTTGGAAACTATCAACGGCGGTTCCTCCGGAATTTCAAAGGTTGTTCATAACCGTCTTTAATGGGTATTTTTAAAGGCGGTTATTGGAACCGCCTTTAATTAGCGACGATCAAAGGTGTGACTAACCGATGGGAGTATGCATTAACATTCGATTTGTTAGATTATTAGATTCATTTCTATTTTAATTTTATTATTATCAATCTTAATTTGCGATTTATGCTTATGCTCTAATTATGCTATGAAATGAATCCAATGATCTCACAAATCTAGTCGCGCCTTAGACCGTTCATGTGGTTGAAACTAATTGTATATCACTCGTACGAAGTGAGGTGAGTCTTTAAGGACTTGTGCTCTTGGAACTGATTGCTAATCTTGCCTGGTGTTGTTTGGATCGGTTTAGGTGTTCTTTGGACCCGTTTTGCTGTAGTACGGACCGTTTTAGGCGTTGTTGGCCGTGTGACTTTCTAATGCCGATCCTTGACAGGATCGAAATAAAAAAAAAGTCGACGTGGCTACAAAATAAACAGTTCACGAGAATACTTTCTTGTATTCTCTTACAAGAATTGCAACAGGCACGACAACAAATGTCACCTTTTTCGACATGCAAAATGTGTCGTTTATCACTGATTTGGTGTCCCAGATGTTGTTTTACGACATTGCTTGCATCAAATTTTACTGTGCCACATATGCCCGTGTAGTATTTTCGCTACAAAATATTTTCATTGTGTCGCAAATTTAACGACATATGTTGTGGCGTAAACTACATGCGCGTTTCTTTGTGACATTGAATTTTAATGACACATAGATACATACGACACTTAATGTGTTATTAATATTCAATGACGCGTATATTTTGGCTACATACTATGCAACATATATATTTAATGATGCGTAACTTATACATTTAATGACATGTAGTTGTTTGCAACACATTAAGCAACATTTGCACTTAGTGTCGTATGAAACATATTACACGACACTAAAATTTAGTGATGCATGTTTATTTGCGCCATATTATAATTCTTTTATAGAATTGTCGAATTGTAACCACGACATTATTGCTACATATTTGGTACCATACAAAATGTTATATTATTGTGACATACACAATATTCGTCGCAGATTGTGTTATTATTTATGCTTCATTTATGGGTCATGTTGAGCATTACTAGCGATGACATAGTAATTTGTGACACCAATTTATGTTATGATAAGACAATAGATTTTGACGCAATACTAATAACTACATAAATATTCTTAAGATAATAATTAATTCTAGTGCCAAAAATAGGTTTAAACTAATAGTTTATATAATAAATATTATTAGAAATTCGGGGATTATAATACTACCTAGTTAATGACCTAAAATAAGAGTAATAAATAGAAATAGAGATATATATTTTAGTTTGATATCGAGTACTCCCTCCGTTTCATTGGAAGTGACACACTTTCCTTTTTTGTTTGTTTTTGTGAATTTGACACACTTTCCTTTTATGGCAAGATTCCTTCAATTTCATCCACTCATTCTACTTTTCTCTTTCTAAATTCAATTTCATCCACACATTTTATTCACCTAAATCTAAGCACTTAAAACTAACATGTCAATTCCAGTGAAACGTAGGGAGTATAAAGGATCTCAAATTTCAACTTTGGTAAAAAGCATCTTCGGTAGTACCATCTCCATCTATCTTCGGGAGGTACAATCTCGGGGAATGAGCCTCTTTCGGAATTACTCCTTACAATATGCCCTTGAGTTTTCATAATATGCTTGGAGGTGTCATCTCTATTCTATTGCATTCTATTTAATGGGAATAAGTGGTGTCTTATGTATTTATGTCTAACGATGGTCGCGGTCCTTTTTTTCATTTCATCTATTAGTATTTGCAAGTTTCCATCCATCCAAGTTCCATCCAAGGTGGAATGAGTATCCACAAATAAATATTGGAAAAGAATTAGTTCAGGATATAGAACAACGAGTTCCAAGCACAGAAAAACAAGCTCAAGTTCATGACATAGAAAACAAACTCTAAGATCAACTAGTTCAAGATAGAGTCAGAAGTTCGGTATATACATTAACTAGTATATACATTAACTAGTTCCATCCTCATAAAAACAAGTTCGTTCATATAAGATCAGCTAGTTAATCAAATGAACATGTTATCATGATTCAACCAAAAAACAACCACAAGCAAATTACGTGAGAAAAAATCACAATACAAACAGCAAATCGAAAAAATAATAATATAATGAATGAATGCCGGATCCGATTAGTTTATAAGAAAATTCCACATTTATTATTGATACTACTCTAAATTAAAATTCTCTAAAGTAAAACTTTGTGTACCACCATAAGAACCATAAAACTATTCAAGCCATCGGCTTTCATAAGCTCGGATACTTGCACAAACAAAATAATCAAATGCTTGCATACACAAAAATAAGAACAAAACCATAAATGAAAAGATAACAGGAATCAGGATAGTGGCATACACACAAATAAGACCAAAACCATGAATGAAAAGATAATAGCAGGAATAAAAAATTAAGGAGCTAACTAGTACAAGGTGATACTCTTCAGATCTTCAAGAGGTATCAAACAAGGTGATCATCTTTCCCCTTTTCTATTTAATTTGTTCACTGAGTACCTCACTAGAACACTGACATTTGTTTTCCAGAATAAAAAAAATTGATTATTTTCAGCTGCCACCTAATTTCTCCCCTATATCACATTTAAATTATGCAGATGATACAATTAATTTTCTCAAAGCCAGTGGATGAAAGTATTTTTGCAGGTTTTGAACAAACAAGTGGCCAAAAGATATATTTTGAGAAATATGATTTCTATCTGAGCAAGCATGCATCTGTGGCTAAAATAAACCAAACAAAACACATTCTTGACATGAAAATAGGAACTTGGCCTTTTAAATACCTGGAAGTCACTATCTATTGAGGGAGATTTAAAAATGTGTATTTTGGTCCACTTTTAGAACAAATTGATTCAAAGATTCAGAATTGGAAAAAAATAAGTGGCTGTCTATGGGGGGGGGGGGGGAATAACCCTCATTAATACACGTTTGTACTCTATTACTCAACATGTTTGGGCAGTTCTTAAGCCTACCAACTATGTGATTAAGAAGATTGAAAGAAGGCTCACTAATTTCTTTTGGGGTGATTTTGATAAGAGGCCTAAGAAACATTGGAAAAATTGGACACATCTATGTATGCCTACATACCAAAATGGTTTAGGTTTTAGATCCTTCAAATCAAAATCAATCATTGTTTTAAACTAAACCCATATTAATGGGAGATATATTTATTAGGGTTCCCCACCCTTACCAAAAGAATTGATATAGTTTTTACAATGTAGTTTAAGTTGGCAACCTAAACTTTCAAACATGGGTAGAAGAAAGGCAAGGTATTTGCCATCTGTGACCCAAAAAGAAAATCATAGGTATAGTTTGGAAATGATTCCAGTGTTTGCATCTCCACCTTTTATGTTAATGCATAACCTGGCTAGATTCCCAAACTGTACCTAAGTTTATATGCAAAACTCCTCCGAAAGTACTTCCCAATTCTGGAGATGTAGTGAACCGGTTCCGCACACAGTTTGCTTCCTTTCCATGATGAGTTATTCATCTTCCGAGTGTCTTTCTTCATTTTGTTGCACCTGATTTGTTTCCTTCTCTGCTTCATTCTCTGGCTTCTTGGTAGCCTCATTACTTGCTTCTCTTCCTCTGAGTTTCAGCCTTGCCAATCTGCAAAGAAGCCCCTATCAGCAGTATCTATTCCATGTACTCTTATATTCGGTACATTCAATCTGTCAAGATGCAGCAGCCCTCTTATTCTTTGATTTAGATCAGCATATGTGAGAGTGTTTGATCCAAGAATGTTTTTGTTAACCTGTTTTGCTAATGCATCAGCAATCTTATTTCCCTCTCTCAAAGTATGAGTGATTTGTTGTTCCGGAAGGGATTTATGCAATGTGTATGCAATTTCAAAATGTTGCCATGGAGCTTTGTATGGGTCATTGATGAAATGAAAAACTTGAATATTATTTGTTTCCATGATGAACTGGTTTGTGTCCAAACTGGCTGCCAATTGGAAACCTTTTTTGACAGCAAGAAGTTCAGCATGGAAGCAAGAAATAGCCATGACAGAACATGTGTGTGCAGTTATGAATGAGCCATGAGTATCCCTAATGATGACTCCAATTCCACAGTACTGTGTGCCTTTACACCAAGAAGCATCTACATTAATTTTGAA
>JAULKM010100327.1:0-26416 GCA_032355605.1 Rubia tinctorum
AGGCTTGGAAGTATAAGTCAATTTCCCCCAAGACTCCGTAATTCGTACTTAATCTCATTTTAGTGTTTGTATGCTTTATTAGTTTAACTTGTCTTTAAATTGTTAACTTAGAAACCCAATACAACCCCCCCCCCTCTTTATGTGCTTTTATATGTGGACTACCCCGACTTGCCACTGTCTACTTAGTTGAAGTTAGTACGTAAAAAGGGCTTAAAATTAGTATTTTTGAGAGGTACGGCGATGACCTCCCATCTCTCAAGTTACTATTTCTTATTTACTTATTACATTTATTATTCCTTTAAATGTGTGTATTGTATACCTCATATTTACTTATTTCCTCTTTTTTAATAAATCCTATAACAAAGTCAATATTTTTATCATTATTAATATTATTTACATATTTATTTATATATTTATATATCTCATTTCATTTCATTTTATGTTAAAATTTCTCATAGGGTTTTGAGTTATAGCCAGAAATAGTCAAAGAAAGTGGGTAAGAGAATATGATTTCTGGTTAAACCTGGCTATTACTTACTTACGAACTTGATTAAGTTCGGGGGGTTCAAAATAAGACTACTCCGCTGGTTAGAGATTGGGAGGATAATCTTGTTGCTCTTAGTTTTTGAGATACTGATGTTGTTGTACATGGAGATAATATAATCTCGCTTGGCCATTTAAGAAACACGGTCAATCTGCGTGATGATAGAAAAGGGGCGAGTTTGATTATAGTGAAGGAAATTGGTAAGGGCTAGTGGATTAAAATGATAGTAATATATAGATAAGGTTTTTGATTTGGATGTTATTGTGATTTCTTCAATCATGGTTTTGGTTGTGATTTCTTCAATCGTGGTATTGATTGTGATTTTCCCAATCATTTTCTTGATTGTGAATCCCTCAATCACGGATGTTAATTGATATGGTATGAATGTTATCATAATATCATTTCATTTGAAACTTCAAATTTTGAAATTCAAATGAGAGGTAGGGATAAAACCTATAGAGATAAAGCTAGAGCGAAGGCAGAGAAAAAAATGTTACTTCACTTCTTTTTGTTTACTACCGAATATCATAAAATAAATTTATACTATGTAGATGCTATTCATGATCTTAAATACTTCCTCCATCCTGGAATAAATGACTCACTTTCTATTTTCGTCCGTCTCACATAAAATAACACATTTTAATTCTTACCTAAAATGATAAATAATATGTTGTAAAATTTCTACAATATCTTCTTTAACTTCAACAACTTTTTCAGTGGGTCCACCATTTTCCCAAAATATTCCTACTTTTTCATAATTATTCTCTTCCACATTAGTTTGCACAAAATATCAAGGCAAAAGTATATGTGTCAATTATTCCTTGACGAAGGGAGTATTAAGTTATAACTTTGTCTACCATCAATGTGACACTCTTAACACACACACACTCACGTGCACCTAAATTATTAATAGTGCTAACAATGACATAAAGTGGTCACAAACCAATTAATGTAAACATACGTCTACTGGACTAATCAGGCTAACTTTAGACTCAAATACCATATTAAAATTATGTGATTCTATCATAAAACGAATTGGTAATTAATATATATGTGACTCACTATCTTATATACTGAATTATTGTTTTCGATACCATTATATTAGATTTTTAATAGCTGTAAATAATTTGAAATTATATGAACACGTACCGATGAACCAAGAACAAATGTTCTTTTTGTTATGAATAGTGAAATGCTCATTATCAATAAGGTAGATTTGTAATAATTAATTATTTCACTATTTATTTATTCTAGGTGAACACTATGTGTTTACCTCCTAAATACTTCTATAAATATCCCCTAAGAGGATGAAGAAAAACACACCTCTTATTCTCACATTTTCTCTTCATCTCATCCTTATCTTCTTTTCAATCCTCTCCATCTTATTTTCAATATCAATCTCTCATATCATTCACATAATTGGTGGAAAGTTAATGATTTTTACAACACGATTAATCTATGTCTTCATCAAGTAAGTTCAGAACACGAGTATAATTAACCATGCACTAAAACGTTTATGATTGTGATTATCATCGCATAACACTATATTACTATATACAGGACGCTCTGCCACCTTATATTAATGTGATGTGGTTTATAATAATTAACTTTCTAAATATATAATACCACATTACTATATACAGGAGGCTCTGCCACCTAATAGTAATGTGATGTGATTTATAATAATTAACATTCTAAATGCATAACACCATATTACTATACACATAAGGCTCTGCCACCTTATAGTAAAATGATGTGATTTACAATAATTAAATTTCTTAATAACACCATATTAATATACACATGAGGCTCTGCAACCTTATAGGAAATGATGTGATCTACATCTAATTAATCTTTAACCGCTTCATTTTAATATTTCTATGATTAACAATATATCTGACATGTTTGTCTAGTTTTACATCTTATTTGATGACATTACATTACTAATCTATTCTTAACATTTAACTACAGTTAATTAATATATACACAACGGTAATGTAACGGTTATAAATGGCTACATTTCCAGAGGTAATATAACGCCTATATTATACCGTATAAATACGAAGACATCCCAAGATACAAAATCATATTTTCTCTTCAACCTCACATCTTTCTCACTCTAAATTCCCTAAATTTGACGATAAGATGTCTAGACTAATATTAGTCTTTGTTGTTGTAATTATTTTTGTATTAAATGTTAATATTCGTATCGGAGATATTTCGCCGGAAGAATTTAGTTTTGCTTTAGTAATGGTCGGAATCATATATTTATATTTTTTTTATTTTCAATCATTGTAGAATTTTGTAATTTGAATTAAATCTAATTAATTATTTTATTTCCCTATTAGTTATCACTATGTCAAATCTTGTGAAGCTTGAATTCAGTCCTCTCGAGATCATTGGAAACAATTAAATGACTTGGACGGTAGATATTGAGATGCATTTGGAGTCAATGAATCTCCTTGAGACACTCCAAGAGGTGAATGACTCATCAAGAACTGACAAGGCACGATCATTAATCTTCCTTCATCGACACCTTGATGAAAGTCTCAAAAATGAATATCTCACTGGGAAATATCCAAGTGAGTTGTGGAAAAATCTAAAATAACGATACGATCACCAAAGAGATGTAATGCTCCCCATTAATCGCGATGAATGGACTGCTTTATGGTTCCAAGACTATAATAAAGTAAGTGACTACCATTCTGCAATGTTCATAATAGTTACCCACTTGATTTTTTGTGGGGTTACGGTAACTGATAATGAAATGTTGAAAAAGAATTTTTCTACTTTTCACGCAACAAATGTGCCTTTGCAACAACAATATTGTGTGCAGGATTTTGAAAAGTATTATCAACTAATTTCTTGTCTCTTTGTTGTGGAGAAGAATAATGAGTTGTTGATGAAGAATCATCAATCTCGTCTGGCTCAAAAGCATTTTATGAAGCAAATGTTGTCGACTCCGATAAACCTGAATGCAAGAACTATTTTCAGGGTCAAGAGAGAGGTTGAGGTCATGGTCGTAGTTACGGACGAGGTCGAAGTGGTTATAACTTGTCCTATAAGTTTTGTAACTACTATCACAAGAAGCAGTAACACGAGAGGAACCATGAAAGTACCCATAAAAGGGAAAAACACGCCAATTCATCAAAAGGCTTTGGAACCTCTTGTTTCATATGTGGTGGTAAAGGACATTGGTTAAGAGTCTACAGAGTCCCAAACAATTTATGCGAGCTCTACCAGGAGTTTATCAAGGAAAAGGGGAAAGTTGTCAACTTCATAAACGAATCCGCTCATCTAGAAGCATCCGACTTCAATGATGAATTCATAGACAGTTGGTGATTTCACTGAACAAGAACATGGTGGAAACTAAAAAGGGGGATTGTATAACTAATATCGAGAATGAAGCTAAATGGAAGATGTTTATTTGTATCTCTTTTATAAAATATAGCAATGTATGGTTTTTCTTTAAATGTTTACTAATGTCTAATTAATTATCTTTATTATCAGAATTTGTTTTGTTTTTAGTTAAAGTGGTGAAATAAATATAACTAATCTTAAAGCCAACCAAAGGATTAAAATTGAAGAAATTTGCATACTCGATTGTGGAACAACACACACTATATTAAAGGATAAAAGGTTTTTCTCAAAGATAAAACCAAAACAAACCATTGTGAATACATTATCAAGTCCTGTAGATCTGATTGAAGGAGTTGGTGAGGCAAACTTTACATTGCTGAATGAGAAAATATTTACAATAAATAATGCCTTATTTTCGCCAAAGTCCAAACGAAACTTGTTGAGTTTCAATGATATATATTCTCATGGATTTGATAATCAGTTTATAACTGAAGGTACCATGAAATATATGTTTCTCACAATGTTTAAATCTGGAAAGAAATACATACTTGAAAAACTACAAATGATCCCTAATGGATTGATTTACACGCATATAAATGCAATTGAATCAAATATGGTAGTTATCAAACCATCAATATTTACAATATGACATGATTAACTGGGTCATCCTTTCAATTATGATGCGAAGAATCATTGAAAGTACACATGGACATCCATTGAAGACCCAGTAGATCCCTCAAGGGAGATTTTTTTTTCAATGTAAAACTTGTTCTCTTGGAGAGCTAATCATAAGGATTTCATTAGTAAAGGTTGAAAAAGAATCACATATGTCCCTTGAACATATTCAAGGTGATATATGTGGACCCATCCATCCACTATGTGGAGCATTTCGATACTTTATGGTATTGATAGATACCTCTAGGAAATGGTAACATGTATGTTCGTTATCAACTCGTAACATGATATTTGTTAAATAACTCAGTTAGATAATCAATTTGCAATCTCAATTCCCTGATCATACAATCAAGAAAACCGTACTTGATAATGCCGATGAATTCACATCCCAAACATTTGATGATTATTGTATGTCAGTTGGGATTGTTGTTGAACATCCCGTTTTTTCCAAAATATCCCTAATTTTTCACAATTATTCTTTTCCATATCAACTTGCATAAAATGTCGAGTTAAAAGTGTATGTGCAAATTATTCCGGGATGGAGGATGCATTAAGTTATAACTTTATCTGTCATCAATGTGAGACTCTCAACACACATGTGCACCTGAATTATTAATTGTGCTAACGACGACAAAAAGGGATCACGGACCAATCAATTTAAATATACGTGTACTGGACTGATCAGGCTACCCTTAGACTCCAATACCATATTAAAGTTATGTGATTCTGTCATAATACGAATTGGTAATTAATATATATGTGACTCACGATGTTTTATACTGAATAATTATTTTCTATACCATGATTTTTAACAACTGTAAAATAATTTAAAATTATATGAACACGTACCGATGAACAAAGAACAATTTTTATTCTTGTTATGAATAATGAAATGCTCATTAACAATAAGCTAGTTTATTGATAATTAATTGTTTCACTTTTTATGTACCCTATGTGAACACTATGTGTTTACCACCTAAATACTTCTATAAATACCCCCTAAGAGGATAACGAAAACACGCCTCTTATTCTCACATTTTATCTTCATGTCATCCTTATCTTCTTTTCCATTCTTTGCATCTTATTTTCAATATCAATCTCCCATATCATTCACATTTGTACCATTACAATGTTCCTTACCATTTTCTTGATTAATTGGTACAAAATTAGGGATTTTTACAACACGTTATCGGCACAATCAGTCTCTATCTTCATCAAGTAAGTTCAGAACACGAGTACAATAAATCGTGCACTAAAACTTTTATGATTGTAATTATCATTGTATAACACCATATTACTATATACATGAGGCTCTGCCACCTTATATTAACGTGATGTGATTTATAATAATTAACTTTCTAAATACATAATACCATATTACTACATACAGGAGGCTCTGCCACCTTGTAGTAATGTGATGGGATTTATATTAATTAACTTTTTGAATGAATAAAATCATGTTACTATACACAGGAGGTTTTGTAATATTCACCTTTATGTATGTGTTACCCGCTGCATTTAACACATTTATTATTATCTTTTATTTGGTTGATTGCTAGTTTTAGTTAGGTTTACATGACAAAGGGTTTAGACTGCCATTATTGGTTATCTTGTTTGAATCCCAAGTTTTGCAAACTTAATTGAAGCTAATTGACACTTTGTATTCATGGGCACCTAGATCTTCCCTTTTGATCTCATTAGTAGGTTGCTCGTGAGTTTTTTTTTTGTTTTTTTGTAGAAGGTCATCCGTGAGGGTGGTAGATATTTGAAGGCCATTCGTAAGGAGGGTAGAAGATATTTAAGGTCGTTCGCAAGGATGGTAGTAGATTTAAGGCCACGGACTCCAAAGCTTGGTAGTAGATGGAATTGAGCCCGGAAAAGGTGGATTCAAAGTTCAAGATGGCCAAGAAAGAAACGTAGGAATTGTTGTCCTAGAGTTGTATGGATCTGTGGGAAATATCTGAGAAGAATCAACCATTGAGGGTAGACCCATTGGAATTTTCTTCCTACTCTATAAAATCAACTATAAGAACTCCCGAATTGGATCCCGAGTTCATCCGTAGTGGAGCAAACAAGTCAGCCAGCCGAACTAGCCACGTCCAACACGGACCGCATTAGGTCGGCATAAGGGGTCACCTGGAACGGCCCATTTCACCCAACACAAGTCGTGTCATGCCCCAGCACAGGCTTGCCAATTTCAACCGATCATGTGCTCCATGTCTTCTTTTCACTCCAAAATTTAGCAAATGGGCGCGGATCGTTCTGTTTCACATGGTCCACACCATTTTAAGTAACCGATTCCAAGACCAGCCTACAAGGTGTGAAGAACAACACGATCCGTTCTGAGATACTAAGAAAAATGAAGTTCCATCCAACGGGACGCGCCAAATGACACAAGATGCGAATCAGAAGAGCAAAACTGGAGTTTCAGTCAACAGCCCGTGCAAGTTAACATAGGCTGCGCCAGCACGATGGGGCCGGTCTGTACCAGGACTAACAACCACCCCCAGCACGAGGAGGTCTCGGCCAACATGAACCGTGCCAGATGTCATCTCCCGTGCCTTTTGCGGCTGCTAGTGTTTTTGGGAATTTTGGGCATTTTTTCATGGCCCAATTCCCTACTACTATATATGTGGATCCTTGTCTACTAGGGTTTAAGTTTATGCCCACTTTTTATCTTGTAAAGTAGGTTTCAAAGAGAAAAAATACTTTTCCTTCCCTCTAGCATATTTTCCTTTCTTCTCTTTATTTTTCTTTTGCCCGAAAGTGTTGAATCCAATGAAATACTTGGGTTCAATGCATAGGGAGTAGGATTTAACTTGAGGATTATATTTCTATTCATGTATTAATGTTTATTTTGTGAGATTTCCTAGATTAACCTATTTCTATGTGATTTGTGATATTGTGTTGGCTTATTCTTATGGTTTATGAATTGCTTGATTGTCACACTTAGTTAGCACACACCAAAGTATACTTTCATATTGCTGCAATATTAATACCCCTCGAGGAGGGAAACCTTGATGCGCTTGGGGTAATGATGGATCCAAATTCATTTTGGTGTGTGCACGTAGGTTGTCGTTGTTAACGTTTCAATCGATCATGCATCTAGTAAGCCGGCGAGTTGGTCCGAATGGTAGTGGGTAGAGATAGATTGAGTAGAAAACTAGGGTTAGATTTGCAACCCTAGAACCATCGATAAGGTGCTTCACCCCATTTTCCTTTTTGGGCCAAGGGAGAAGCATTTGTGGTGTAGTCCCTGGGACGTAATAATAAGGGAGAGAATTAGATATGCACAACATGCAGAGCCATCGTTGGAGTACCTTAATTACAGAGGCAGTATCGATGGAAGAATGCATTCGAACCCTACGTGATATGTATGGGGAATTTTTTACCATTGACTGCACCATATGTCATAAACACTAGAATAGGCTTAAAGTTATATGTGATGAAATTGATGATTGAAATGACATTAATCATGTTACGCAAATATTCTCCAGGTGCTATTTTATATTGTTATTATTGTGATCATTTGCATGCTAGTAGTTGTTAGTATAAAAACCTCCCAAAAGCTTGTTTTACCAACATTGATTATTCCTAACACGTGGTCAGATTGACGACCCGATCACGGTTGTGTATAGTTGATTATTAGATTCCTAAAATGTTTGTGGACGACCCCGGTACTTGCCACTATTTACCATTCTTGGAAGTGTAGTGGTAGGAACGGGAGAAACTTTACAAATTTCATCTTTGACAGCCTCCTCTCGGTTTGGTGAAAAGGTTATTTACTCACGATGCCGGGAGGGGGCTAACAAATTTTGGTTCCAATGCCCGTGAAGTTAGTTTAAATGTATAGTACTTAACTTGCATAGCATGTTAGTTGAGTAGTTAGTGTTGTTTTTTTGTTGGTTTTTGATGTTGAGCTTTCTTTCTAGTAACCTGTTACTTCTAACCCTTTTTGCTATTGTTGTTTTTAGTTGCCTACTGTTTTATTCCCGGTTTATGGTACACACCCGTACCACTAACTTTGGAGTTTTACATTATCCAGCAGAATATGCAGGTAGTAGGCGATGAAGTAAGAGGAGATCTTGGCCATAAGTTCCACAAGAACTTCTTTCAGTAGTTGTAGAAAAAGAAGAAATGACGGAGGATAACTACACTTTGAGAGAGTTGATGGCTCCAAATATGGAGAATCAACCCCTTTGCATCATTTTCCCACCCTTACCACCTAATGTGACGTGTGAACTCAAGAACAGTATGATCCATTACTTGTCGACATTCCATGGAATGGTCGGAGAAGATCTAAACAAGCATCTTTAGGAATTCCACCAAGTTTTTACAAACATGAAGCCAGCGGGAGTCTCAGAGAAAGATTACAATTTAAGGGCATTCTCTTCACTTCGGGATTCAGCCAAGGATTGGTTATACTATCTCCTGCTCGGTTGCATCACTTCTTTGATGGATATGAAGCGCAAATTTCTTGAGAAATACTTCCCAAATTCAAAGTCTGCGAGGTTGAAGAATTAACATTCTAATATCTCTAAGTTTGCTAATGAGTTCCTTTATGAGTATTGGTAACAGTTTAAGAGGTTATTGGCGAGCTGTCTGTATCGTCCATTCAATGAGGGAGACCTAGTTTACTATTTCTATGAGGTGTTGTGCTATGATAACATGATATTGTGAATGTTGCTTGTAATGGTTCGATCGCCAACAAGAGCCCAAAGGAGGCAGTGACACTATTCGAGGAGATGACATGTGGTACAAGGTAGTTTTGTACAAGATCTGTGGTGAAGCCCGTAGATGAACCGTCTCAATCCCTTAAGTTATAGGATTAAGTCCAAGATCTTTCGTCCATGATGAAAGAGTTCTTTAAATGAGAGTTCAACAAGCAAAAGTGTGGGGCATTTTTAGCCTTGATCATCACATTGATGTTTGCTCGCAAATGGTGGAAGATTTGAAGGAAGTTAAGGCATTGGATTTTAACCATGGTGGAAATAGGCCACAGTTTAGTTGGGGACAACAACAAGGGTTTCGGGGAACCAAGGAGGCGAAAGACAAGATCCTTACTCAAACACCTTCAATCTGAGGTACCGCGATCACCCCAACTTTATTTGGTGCGAGGAGATCCAAATGTAAGGGTATAACTGAGGCGGACAAGCTCCACCTTAACCTTATCCGAGGGGAGAAGGGCATTTCAACAGCAATGCCTCACTATACAAGTTGGACCGAGAGGAAATCTTTAAAGTAATCTCTCAATTGGCAAAGAAACATGATGTATTTGGGGAGCGCACATGGTGAGAGATTGAAGACCTCGGGACTAGGGCATTCTCAAGCATCAATAATGTTGAGATTCAAGTCAAACAACTTGCCACCTCGGTAAGCCGACTTAAAGCCAAAGAGTCTGACAAGCTTCCTTCCCAACTAGAGATCAATCTGAGAAATGTGTGCACTTTGATGTTAAGAAGCGGGAAGGAGGTGCGTGAGCCCAAGAAGGAAATCCTACAAAAGGATGACTTGGTCATGGAAATAAACAAAACCAACTTGGACGAGAAATAATTGGTTGTGGAGTAACTTGTCAAGGAGCTTCCAACACCAGAGGTGAGGGTGAATCCTCAGCCACCTTTCCCTAGTGCACTTAGGGGAAGGCCGAAGGTTACAACCAATGATGAGCACATCCGTAAAAATTTTGAGAAGGTTGAGGATAGTATTCCACTCTTGGAATTAATTGATCATGTGCATTCATATGCTAAATTCTTGAAAGTTGCATACAGTAAAAAGAGGAACATACCAATTAGGAAGATAGGAAAATTGAAAGTATGGAGAGTTGCTGCTCTAAATCATAGAAATTTGTCTACGAAATGTGATGACCTCGACATGTTTTCAATTCCTATTTCTTTGGGTGGTAAATTGGTGAAAATTTCTATGGTTGATCTAGGAGCTTCTATTAATGTCATGCCTTCTTGCATTTATGAGAATCTAGAAATAGGTGAACTTGAAGAAACTAGGGTAATCATCCAAATGACCGATCACTCCCAAGTTAGCCCTCGTAGACTAGTGAGGGATGTGATGGTCCAAGTGGGCAACTTGGTGTTTTGGAAAACTTCTATTTCCTTAATGTAGCACACGATGGTGGTGCACCCTCAATTTTATTGGGGAGACATTTTCTTAAAATATCAAGGACTAAGATTGATGTTCATTCGGGAACACTAACCTTGGAAGATGACATGGATAAAGTGTGTTTTTATGTTTACAAATCTAAGCATAATCACCTAGTCCCTATCTTGTATGTAAAGGTATAACCTTATTTGAAGAACTTGATCTACATGATGAATCTTGAATAATTGAAAATGTTAAATGCCTAATGAGATTCTTGAAGATGGGGAGGTGTTTCCTGACATAGAAACCTTGCATGTTTTATCTTGTATGAATGAACCGTGTAATGATACAATTGTTGATGAACATATCGCTTCTAGTGTGATTAAAGATGCTTTGCCTCCAATACTTCACACTAACTTGCAGCGAAAAAAGAAACGAGTTAAGGAATTAACCAGTCCTAAACTCCTTCCTATTCCCAAAATCAACAAGAATGTATCTATGATTGAGAGAGATGGACATGTTTGGTATGGATCGCCAGAGGTAATTTGGAGACCCGTCCACAAGGGCGTGGTTGTTGGTGGTGTAAAGGATAGTGATTCTGGTGATCCATCAAACTGTTATTATTAGTTTTTCAAAAATACATGAGATAATAAGTCGTGAGGACGACGATAAAAATATAAAGCTTTATATGAGTGTTTTTTTAAAAAAATATTTCCTTGTGAACTTTGGGAGTGTGTTAATTTTTGGTGATGTTTATCAGAAAAAATTAGTCATAAATTTTGTTTGGAACAGTACTGCTCTTGGTTATTAGTGTTTTTGGATGCAGGTATGGCTTGAAAATTTGCAACGAAACAAGGCAATGAGGTCTTATTCCAGGGATTAGCACAACCTCGTGCTAGGGCTCAGCACGCTCCATGTAAAGCAACACGGGCTGTGCTCATGCCCATTAGCACGAAGCTGATGCAACTGACATGAAGGCACCATGTATGCACCTACACAAGGCCATCACGTGTTGAAACAAGGCTGGCACGTGCCAGCACGAGACCCCCTAACGTGGCACGGTACCACTTGTCGGTAGGGATCCCCCTATGAATTTGTGTTGCCTACTCTCCTAGCCCTATTGAAAACCCATCCTAGACCATTTTATACCCCCCCTCGTACTAGCATCCTCACATCAACACCATCTCTTCTCTTCTCTTCCTCTCAAACTAGCCTAAACTCCCTCTCATGCTCTTTTAGCCATAACTCCCTCAATTTTCATCTGATTCACCCCCACTTAGTATAAAAATATTTGTCTTTCTGAGCCCTATCCAACCCACTAATTTTTTTCCTCAGAAATTGCACATTTTTTCCTACAACATTCGAAGACTATCTCAGTCTTAATTTGAGTTTAATTGAGTTTTCTCCAAAAAAAACTCAAATTTTGGTTCATTCGAGTGTTGGAGTTGCTTTGACTTGATATAGGAGAGATTCCTCACTTTTCTTGGGTAAATATTTCACCACATTCACCATTTGAGGTACTTGTCCGAGCTCTCTTGCTTATTTGAAGAAGTAGGAGTTGTGAATTTCTTGTGGTTTGGTTTTGCATGCTTGAAATTTTTGGTGGTTAGTGTAGTTGGTAGAATTATTTTGGAAGACATTGTTCTGTGTTGGGGTGTTTGGTGAAAACTTTTCTAGATTTTATCTGTTGTTAGTTGCTATATATTTGTTCCCATCATGTATCGTAGACAGAGAGGGGAACCTAGTGTACCCTTTATGGGGTTGACCAACCTAACTTGGAGGGAAAAAAGAGGTGGGGCTTCCTAATAGGGTGACATATTCAAGAGACTAAGTTTGTAGATGAAGAGACCCTTAGGGCTCTCAAACTCAAAAAACCCCATCAGGGTCCCATCATGGAGGATTGGTATAGAGGAATTCACTACAGTGGCAGCCCCCACGTACACTAGGTATACCCTAGAGTTTTTTTCCACTGTCACTAAGGAGAACAATGGGTAAATGAGGAGATCTGTGAGATTCCATTTGGGGGATGTTCTATGTGGCCTGACTTACGCCTCAGCTGGCAGACATCTTCAAATAGAAGCTGAGGAGAGATGTGTATAATGAGTCGGATACAGGGTTCGAGTTGTATGGGTTCTGGGCTACCATCACCGATAGCTGAGGGGGAGAGAGAGAGTAAGAATAGTGATATAGTGCAACCGACACAAATATATGTAGCCAAATTGTTGAGTGTGGTAGTCACTTGTCACAGGGAGGCCACCACTACTACTGAGAAGAATTGTAGGAGACTTTGGTCGATCTGCATGGGGAGGACTTGCTCCAATCTCTTGGACACTGTATTGATCTCTCCACAGCATTGTCCCGCACTGGAAAGATAGTGATCGGCAGTATGGTTTGGCTTCTGGATTAGTACTATAACCTTCCGGTGAGTGAGGGGATGAGGGCAAACCCACAATCGCCTTTTACACTCACTATAATGGTCATACATGAGGTGAAGCTCATACTTGGGAAAATAGGGTTGTCTTCTGGCTGTACAAGGGCAAGAGTTTCATGAGATTGCCTCAGCGTGCGAGGAGCACTTTGAGCAAGAAGTTCAAGCTGCAGAATATCATCATCGAGTAGGGTGCAGATTCACCGGTGGTGTAGGGAAAACATTACCCAGGATATGAGGATAACATGGAGTAGGAGAATGATCAGGAGAAGGTCCTGGTGCATCCCGCACAGTTCATTCCCATTGAGCATCAGCCCATTCAGCCACAACTAGTATTCCCTCAGGTCATGCCACAGGTGCCTTTGGAGCATCCCATAGCGCCACTTCCTTCTTCCGATCAGGTATTTGGAGGATCACCCTCTCAACAAGGGTTGTTTATAATTCATGAAGAGCCTTATCATTCTGCAGGGCATGGCGATAGCAGTTCTCACAGGCACAACACTCCTCATACTATGATGACTTTGCATAGTCAAGCAACCTTGGGCCCTTACCTAGCCCAAACCCTAAGCCCTATAGGCATAATGTTTCCTGCATTTCTCAGCAGGAGAGTCAACCCTAGCATCATCCCTAGTTCAGCCCCTTCTGGGAGCATGAATCATCAGATTTTGAGTAGGCTTTTTCTTATTCTATGTGAACTCATCAGCCGTATGGTCCGAACTGGGCACAATATTTGGGGAACACTATTTTCGAGGTTATGCACAATGTTTACAAGTTTGGTACGTAGATAGATCACCATGAGTGGGATGGGACAGAGATATTTGATAAGGTTGACAATCATTTGTGCCACCTAAGAGAGAATATGGGGAAATTGCAGGATGGAATCAAAGTGATTAATGACAGGCTGAGAACATCAGGCACTAGAGATGGCTACTACCATCCAAATCCTAGTGGGTTGGGGCACGAGGCCAGACACCGGATGCAACATTAAGCATCTCTCCGTGTTTCCAACTTTTCCCCTGGTTATATGCATTAGGGACAGTGCATAAACTAAGTGTGGGGAAAGGAGTTGGAATACCTCTATGGTAGCATCTCCTGCGCTTATGACTTTGCTTATAATTGTTTGGATGACTGTTTTTTCTTATTTTTGGTATTTCCCCCCATTTGGATGTTGAACTTTTAGTTTTTGTTTTTAGGTGTAGAGGCACCTCTTTGTATTTTTGCTTTGTGAGTGTTTTGAAACTTTGGTGGTGTAATTTTTTCTTTTTTACTATCTTTTATAGTATGGAGCCCAACTTTGGGGCATTTTATGCTACAGAAAAAATTAGAAAATTTGAAAAAATAACATATATATATACACCCAGCTAATTTGGAAACCCAAAAGAGCAACTTAGGTAAAATGGAAAGCCGGGATAGGTCGAAAGACCTAGGTTAAAATGAGAGGCTAGACCCGACTAGGTTGGAAAACCTAGGCAAAAATGAGAGGCCGTGTGGAAAAAGGTGAGATTGTGAGCTCAACATGTGTGAAGCTAGGATGAAAACTCAAAAGGGATCCTCGGCAAAATGAGAGAAATTGAGAGAAAACGGAAACTAAGTTGAGGATATTTTGGCATTATCCTTGGTTGTAGCTAAGTTGAGAATCTCGAGTTTTCCTTAGTTACAACCAAGTCAGGTTCTTTTGGATTACCCTTGGTGGTTTTTTCATCAACAACTCTTGGATTTATTTTGGCGGACTATTCGGTGGAGTAAGCTAGTTCAATACTTATCATTTATACTTGCCTTTTTCTACACAATATTTTGGGTGGTTATGTTACTTTAGCATCTTCGAGGATGTGAAAGTTGTGAGATTCTTACTTCTTTGGGGGAACTAGGGAAGCTTGGAAATAAGTTGAATGTATTGGCTAACTTCTCTTTGCATGCTACATTTTGCTTAGATCTTTTCTCGTTTTTATTTACTCGAGGATGAGTAAAGGTTTAAGTTTGGAGGGATTGATGTGCACCTTTAAGCATGCGTTAGCTAATGCACTTCATACATTTACTATCATCTTTTGTTTGGTTGATTGTTAGTTTTAATTAGATTTACACGAAAAAGGGTTTAGACGACCATTATTGATTTTCTTGTCTAAATCCTTATTTTTGTTGACTTAATTGAAGCTAATGGACACTTTTTATTCATGGGCACCTAGATCTTCCTTTTTTATCTCATTAGTAGGTTGCTCGTGTGTACCTATTATTATCTTTTTGTAGAAGGCCATTCGCGAGGGTGGTAGTAGATATTTTAAGGCGATTAGAAAGGATGGTAGAAGATATTGATGGTCATTCGTGAGGATGGTAGTAGATTTCAAGACTCCAAAGCGTGGTAGTAGATAGAATTGAGCCCGGAAAAAGGCAGATTCGAAGTTCAAGAAGGCCAAGAAAGAAATAGAGGAATTGTTGTCCAAGGGATGCATGGAGTTATGGGAAAAATTGAGAAGAATCAGCCCTTGAAGGTGGCACCATTGGATTTTCTTTTCAAGCTCTTTAAATTCGATAACAAGAACTCTGAAATTGGATCAACGGTTCACCCGTAGCGAAGCAAACAAGTTAGCCGGCCGAACCATCCACGACCAGTATGGACCGCACTAGGCCGGCATAAGGGGCTCACCTAGCACGGCCCGTTTCACCCAATACAAGTTGTGCCAATTTTGGGCGGCTATGTGCCCCATGTCTTCTCTTCACTCCAAAATTCGGCTAAGTATGGGCGTGGATCATTTTGTTTCACACAGTTTGTGTCGTTTCAAGTCACCAATGCCAAGACCAACCTACGGGGTGTGAAGAACGACACAGTCCGTGCCGAGATATTGAGCAAAACAATGTTCCAGCCAATGGGACGAGCCAAAAAACACAGTATGCTGATCAGAATAGAAAAAATGGAGTTCGGGTCGATGACCCGTGCTGGTTGACATGGGTCGCGCAACCGTGAGGAGGCTGGTCCGTGCCAGGATCGATGCCCTATGCCATCACGAGGCCACGGGTCGTGCCATGCCCGATGGCCCTTTCTAGCACGAGGGAATCTTAGTCGGCACGGACCGTGCCTGAGGCCACCCCTATGTGCCATTTGCGGCTGTAGGATTTTTGGCTTTTTTTCATAGCCCAATTTCCTACTACTATATATATGGACCCTTGTCTACTAGGGTTTAAGTTTATGCCCACTTTTCATCTTCTAGAGTAGGTTAGAGAGAGAAAAACACTCTTTCTCCTCTCTAGCTTATTTTCCTTTCTTCTGCTTTTTTTCTTTTTCCCAAAAGTGTTGAATCCAATGAAATACTTGGGTTCAATGCTTGGGGAGTAGGGATTTCACTTGGGGTTTCTAGTTGTATTCATGTATTGATGTTTATTTTGTGAGATTTCCTAGATTAACTTATTTCTATGTGATTTGTGATATTGTGTTGGCTTCTTCTTAATCTTTATAAATTGCATGATTGTCACACCTAGTTAGTACACACCAAAGTCTACTTTCAAGTTGCAGCAATATTGATACCCCCCAGGGAGGGAAACCTTGATGCACTTGGGGTATCGATGGGTCCGGATCCAAGTGGGTGTGTGCACGTAGGTTTCCGTTGTTAACATTACGATCGACCATGTAACTTGTAAGTCGACGAGTTGGTCCGAAGGTTGGCGAGTAACGATAGATTGAATAGCAAACTAGGGTTAGATTTGCAACCCTAGAGCCATCGATAAAGTGCTTCATCCCCTTTGCCTTTTTAGGCTTAGGGAGAAGCATTCATGGTGTAGTGTCTGAGACGTAATAGTACGGGGGAGAATCATATCTACACGGTAGGCTCGCTGTTGTTACACTACCATAATTACACAGGTGGTGTCGATGGAAGAATGCGTGTGCACCCTATGTTACAGGTATGGGGAAGGGTTAACCATCGACTGCACCATGTGTCATAAACACTAGAATAGGTTTAAAGTTATATGTGATGAAATCGATGATCGAACTGATATTAATCATGTTACACAAATGTTCCCCGAGTGCTAGTTTATATTGTTATTCTTGTGATCATTTTTATGCTAGTAGTTGTTAGTATAAAAACCTTTAAAATGCTTGTTTTACCAATATTGATTATTACTAACACGTGGTCGGATTGACGAACTGATCACGGTTGTGTATAGTTGATTATTAGATTCCTAACATCTCTGTGGACGGTCTCGGTACTTGCCATTATCTACCATTCTTGGTAGTATAGTGGTAGGAAAGGGAGAAACATTACAAATTTCATCTTTGAAAACCTCCTCTCGGTTTGATAGATCTTCCGTGTATAGGTTATTTATTAGCGACGCCGGGAGGAAGCGGGTCATTTTGTCACCTTATAGTAAAATGATGTGATTTACAACAATTAAATTTCTTAATAATACCATATTACTGTATACAAAAGGCTCTGCTACCTTACAGTAAAATTATGTGATCTACATCTAACCAATCTTTAACTGCTTCATTTTAATATTTCTAAGATTAATTTTGTATCTAACATGTTTGTCTAATTTAACATCTTATTTGATGACATTATGTTGCTAATCTACTCATAGCATTTAACTACAATTAATTAATATACACCCAGCGGTAATATAACGGCTATAAACGGCTATATTTCCTGTGGTAATATAACAACAATATTATACCATATAAATAAAAGGACATCCAAAGATACAAAATCATATTTTCTCCTCTACCTCACATTTCTCACTCTAAATTCACTAAATTCGCTAGTAAGATGTCTAGACTAATATTAGTTTTTGTTGCTGTAATTTTTTATATATTAAATGTTAGCATTCTTATCGGAGATATTTCGCCAGACGAATTTTGTTTTGCTTTAGTAATGGTCGAAATCATGAATTTATCTTTATTATTTGCAATCATTGTAGACTTATATATTTTACATTAAATATAATGAATTATTTTATTTACTTGTGAGTTATCACCATGTCAAATCATGTGAAGTTTAAATTCAGACCTCTCGAGATCAGTGAAAACAATTATACACCCCGTATAGTGGATGTTGAGATGCATTTGGAGTCAATAAACCTCCTTGAGACATACCAAGAGGTGAACGGCTCATTGAGAACCAACAAGGCAAGATCTTTAATCTTAATTCGCCTACACTTTGATGAAAACCTCAAAAATGAATATCTCACTGTGAAAGATCCAAGTGAGTTATCAAAAAATCTAAAAGAAAGATGCGATCAGCAAAGAGATGTAATGCTCCCCATTTACTGTGATGAATGGACCGCTTTATGGTTCCAATACTATAAGAAAGTAAGTGACTACCATTCTGCAATGTTCAGAATAGTAACCCACTCTAAATTTTGTGGGGTTATAGTAACTGATACTCCCACCATCCCAGGTCAAATTACACAGAATATTTTTCACGTTCATCAAGAACTTGTCTAACTGTTAATATGTTTAACTACGTATAATAACGATAAACAAAAAGTTACTTTTGAGAAACTACTTGTTATGGAAAATCCAATAATATCACATACGATAATATTATTGCTTATATATTTACTCAAATATGCAGTCAAACTTTGATAGAGAATAGTGTCAAATAGTAAGTGTGCAGTTTGAGCTGGGACGGAGGGAGTACTGAAACGCAGAAAAGACTTTTTCTACTTTTCACGCATCAAATGTGACCATGCAACAACAATATCGTGTGTGGGTTTTAAAAAGTATTCTGAACTAATTTGTATGTCTCCTTGTTGCGGAGAAGAATAATGAGTTGCTGATGAAGAATCATCAACCTCGCTTGATTGGCTTAAAAGCGTTTTCTGAAGAAAACAGTGTTAACTCCGATGAACCTGAAGGAAAGAACTATTTTCATGATCGAGAGATAGGTCGAGGTCGAGGTCATGGGGAGGTCGAGGTTGAGGTCGTGTTTATAGTTACGGACGCGGTCGAAGTGGTTATAGCTTGTCCTATAAGTCCGGTAGCTACTATCGCAAGAAGCAGCAACACGAGAGGAACCATGAAAGTACCCATAAAAGGGGATAAGATGTATATTCATCAAAAGGCTCTGGAACCTCTTGTTTCAGATGTGCCGTTATAGGGCATTGGTCAAGAGTCTACAAAGTCCCGACGCACTGATGCAAACTCTATTAGGAGTCCTTTAAGGAAAAGGGAAAGGAGGTCAACTTCATAAACAAATTCACTCATCTCAAAGAATCCAACTTCAATGATGATTTTATTGACACAGTTGGTGATTTCGCTGAACAAGCAGATGGTGGAAACTAAAAGGGGGGAATTTTATACCTATTATTGAGAATGAAGCTAAATGGTCAGATGATTATTTGTATATCTTTTTATAAAATATAGCCTTGTATGATTTTTCTTTAAAGGTCTGCTAATGTCTAATTAATTATCTTTTTTATCAAAAAATTGTTTTGTTTTTTGTTTAAAGTGGTGAAATGGATAAGGCTAATCTTGAAGCAAACCAAAGGATTAAAATTGAAGAAATTTTCATACTCAATTGTGGAACAATGCACACTATATTAACATATAAAAGGTTTTTCTCAAAGATAAAACCAACACAACCCATTGTGAATATAATATCAGGTCCTTAGATCTGATTGAAGGAGTTGACTAGGAAAACTTTACATTGCCGAATGGCACCATATTTATAATAAATAATGCATTATTTTCACCAAGGTCCAAAAGAAACTTGTTGATTTTCAATGATACATATCCTCATGGATTTGATACTCATTATGTATATGAAGGTACCATGAAATATATATTTCTCACAATGTATAAATCTGGAAAGAAATACATACTTGAAAAACTAGCAATGCTCCCTAATGGATTGCATTACACGCATATAAATGCAATTGAATCAAATACAATAGTTATCATACCTTCAATGTTTACCATATGGAATGATTGGCTGGGTTATTCTGGTTTAACTATGACGTGAGGAATTATTGAAAGTTCACGTGGGCATCCATTGAAGGATCTCAAGGAAAAATTTTCCAATGTAAAACTGGTTCTCTTGGGGAGCTAATCATAAGGCCTTCACCAGAAAAGGTTGAAACATAATCACCTATGTTTCCAGAACGTATTCAAGGTGATATATAGGGAATCATCCATCCACCATGTGGACCATTTCAATACTTCATGGTATTGATAGATACCTCTAGCAAATGGTCACTTGTGTGTCTGTTATCAACTCGTGATATTGCATTTGCTAAATTACTCGCTCAGATAATCAAATTGCGAGCTCAATTCCTATCATACAATAAAAAAATCAGACTTGATAATGCTGGTGAATTCACATCCCAGACATTCTATGATTGTTGTATGTCAGTTGGAATTATTTTTATGAATCTTGTTGCTCATTTACACACACAAAATGGTTTAGCCGAATCACTTATCAAGCGTCTCCAGCTTATTGCTAGACCATTCATAATGAGAACAATGGTCCCTACTTCAGTATGGGGTCATAAATATTACATGATGCGACATTGATTCACATCAGGCCAAATGCATATTATAAATACTCCCCACTACAACTTTTATTCGGCCAAGAACCTAATATATCCCATCTAAGAATTTTTGGTTATGTTGTTTATGTGCCTATTGCGCCACCTCAAAGAACAAAGATGGGCCACAGAGAAGTCTTGACATTTATGTAGGCTTTGAATGTCTATCTGTTATTTGATACCTTGAACCTCAAACTGGGAATGATTGCATAGCCCATTTTGCTGATTGCCACTTTGATGAAGAAGATTTTCCAACATTAGAGGGGAGAAAGAAAACAACAGGAAAGGGAAATTACCCGGTCTGTACCAATATTATTGCATCTTGATCCTTATACAAAATAGTGTGATGGAAAATTCCAAAGGATTTTTGCATGTTCAAGAGATAGCAAATCAATTTCCCGATGCATGTACAAACACATAGAGAGTAACTAAATCTCACATACCAGCTGAGAATGCTCCTGCTCAAATTGAAATCTCGAAAGGGTAAATTGAAAACAAGTCACTCATGAAATCACAACACGCCTGAAGCGTAGAAGACCACTTGGTTCCAAAGATAAAAATCCTCAAAAAATAAAAGGAACAGAGAAATAAGATAACCCCAAAATGGAGGAACGTATTCCTGTAGAAATAAGAAACGAGGAAAATTGAGAAATTTTGATTACTTATGCCAATACAGGTATAAGGTGGAACCGAAATGAGGACATTGATGATGCTTTCTCTAACACTTTGGCATGAAATGTTATGGAGATCCCAAACCACGGTATATTACCAAGTGTAAAAATAGACACGATTGGACTGAATGAAAAAGGGCCGTTAAAGCTTAATTAGACTCGCTTAATAGGCACAAAGTCTTTGGGCCTATAGTACTCACACCTAAATATGTGAGACCTGTTGGATACAAAAGGGTATTTGTGCGAAAAAGAAATGAGAAAAATGAGATTGTGAGATACAAAGCCCGATTTGTTGCACAAAATTTTTCTCAAAGGTCCAGAATTGATTTTGAGGAAACATATTCCCTTGTCATGGATGGAATTACGTTCAGATTTCTAATCAGTCTAGCAATACATGAGAAACTTAATATGCACCTTATAGATGTTGTTACCGCGTACGTATACGGATCACTTGATGTTGAAATTTACATGAGAATCCCTGAAGGATTCAAAAATGCATGAAGCATTAAGTTCAAAACCCATAGAAAGATATTCAATCAAATTACAAAGATTTTTATATGGGTTAAAGCAATCAGGACGCATGTTGTACAACCGACTAAGCGAACAATTGTTACAAAAAGGGTGTGTCAACGACCCTCTTTGTCCTTGCATTTTCATTAAGAAGACAACATCCGGTTGTGTGATTATCGTTGGCTTTGTTGAAGATTTGAATATCATTGGGACAAATGTTGTGAGTATGGAAGTAAACTCTTACTTAAAGAAAGGGTTTGAGAAGAAAGACCTTGAAACAAAATATTGTCTCGGTTTGCAGATCAAGCACTTGCGAAGTGGGATACTTGTGCATCAATCAAATTACATGAAAAGGATATTAAAGAGATTCAATATGGATAAATGAAAACCATTGAGTAATCCAATGCTCGTCAGATCCCTTGAAGTGGAAAAAGATCCATTTCGTCTATGTGAGAAATCTGAATAAATTCTTAGTCCAGAAGTACCATATTTCAGTGCAATTTGAGCTTTTATGTAACTCGCTAATTGTACTCGGCCTGATATAGCTTTTGCCGTTAATTTATTAGTGAGGTTCAGTTCATCTCTTACTAAAAGACACTAGAATGGAATTAAGCTTGTGTTCCGTTACATTTAAGGAACAATTGATTTGGGATTATTTTACCCCAACACGACGAAACCACTTTTGATTGGCTATACAGATACATGTTACTTGTCAGATCCACACAAAAGAAGATCTCAAACTGGGTATGTCTTTACATGCGGAGGGACTGCGATTGCTTGGCGTTCCTAGAAGTAAACACTCATCACGACATTATCAAACCAGGTTGAGATTATCGCATTGCATGAAGCAAGTCGAGAGTGTGTTTAGTTAAGATCCATAAAGCGACATATCAGAACCAGAAGTAGTCTCATACCAAATGATGATCCCATCACACTTTATGAAGATAATGTCGTATGTGTTACGCAAATGAAGGAAAGATTCATCAAATGCGACAGAACAAAACATATCCCTTCGAAATTCTTTTCATTTACTTAAGAGGTGGAAAAGATTAATGTTATCAACATCCAGTATATCTGTTACCGTGAGAACTCAGTGGACATACTCACAAAGGTTCTCCTCACTTCAGTGTTAAAGAAACATGTTCATGACATTGGGGTACGAAAGCTATAAAATTTCTCTCATATCATTCACCACTATAAAGTTTTATTATCATTTTCTTAATTAATTGGTACAAAGTTAGTGATTTTTATAAGACTTACAAAATTTTTACTTTAAAAATGGGTAAAGAAAAGTAGGAAATACTCCTATTTGGTATTGCCTCCGTATCAGGTCAAACTGCATATTTCACTTTATATCATTATCTACTGTCCAACTTTGACCGCATATTTGAGTAGATATATAAGTAATAATATATCTTATGTAATATTGTTGGATTAATCATGACAAGTAGTTTTTTAAAAAAATAACTTTTTGTTTACCAGTATCATCCATAGTTAAGTATGTTAACGGTTAAACAAATTTCTTGATGAGTATAAAAAGAATTCCGTACAATTTAACCTTAATGTGGAGAGTAGAAGGAAGTACTTGGCAACTTTATCAACCTCCGTCCAACTTGCGTGAAGGGTGGGAAAAAGGCAAAACAGCAAAGGGGGCCGCCTAGCACCCGGAATCTTGAATACAGTATAAGAATGGTTGCCTTTCTCCTGCAATTAGATTCACTCTCTCATTTCTACTGGAAAAAGTCCAAGCTTTCACACGGCACATCGATTTCTGTGGTATCCAACGAGAAGATGGTTCGGAGCTCAAGAAGAGGGAAATGGGTCCTCGAATTTGTGGTTGCTTTGGCCTTGTCTGCTGTTGCTACTGCTATGGTCGAAGACGGTATGTGCTCTGTTCTCTCCCTCTTTCTTATCTGTGCTCTCATCCTGCCATCTTGCTCAGCATTGGGCATTTATATAGCTTCTTGTGGTGCCATTTTAGCTGATGATATGTGTGTCTTTGGCGCTGTGAGATCTGTTCTTCCTTTATGAGTATTAGCCTAATTGGTTTGAAATGTGGGTGGTTCCTGAAAGGTGCTTTAGTATGAGCGAATAATGCTTAATGAGCCATTAGGAACTGGAAAATTAGTAAACCTTCTGCACAAGCTAGATTTACTTTGCAATTATTATCACTTTGTTCAACAAACATGACTGAAAGTTTATATTTTTGTCTGAGTATAATAACGACAAATAAAATTTTTTATTTGGAAATTACTCGTTACGTCGGATTAAACAATATCATATACGGAGTACGATAATATTATTGTCCATAAATTTATTCAAATATGTGATTAAATTTTGATAAAAAATAGTTTCGAACAAAAAGTAAAAATGTAAATAGAGTTGATAAAAGAGAATAGTAGACGTTGTTTGGAAGTTGGTTGAATAAAAAATGAGAACCAAATGAGAACAATTTCCCCCCTCACAATGGGGGCTGAATTTGGTTGGAACAAAATCCAATCGCGGACCCAGGTTCTCTAAAGAGAACCGTTCCCATTCTGCACAAAGACAGAGTTCACGTGGGCGAGGGCCACGCATCTGCTTTGCATTTCATGTCGGGAAACCAATTTTCATGCAAATTTTTTTCATGCAATTTTTAAAAAATTCTGAAAAAAATTGAAAATTTTCTTTAAAAATTTCAATTTTTGTTTAAAATTGAATTTAAATTTTGGATCTTTTTAAAAATTAAAATTACATTCTTAAAAAAAGTGTGTTTCTTTTGTTTAATTATGGTTCATAAAATAAATTTTAGAAATTGAAATTAATTTAAAAATGAGATTTCAAAAAACAAAATCCAATTCAATAATTATAGGTGTATTATTAAATTTCACATTTAAATTTATTTTTTTTGGTAAATTTATATGAATTAATTATTAAATGTAGAATTAATGAGTATGATAGAGAGAATCAAGTGAGGTCCATGGAGTGGTTTGAGAGTGGTTTCCACCATTGTGGAGAAAAAAAATTAAGTGTTTTAATTGTGGTTTGAATTGCTTAGGTGGAGGAGAGTGATTGATTATTTAATGAAGTGAAACCACAAGAGTAGTTTGAGAGTGGTTTTACCACTGCACATGGTCTAAGTGTAAATATCTAAATCGTAACCTATTCTCTTGAATCTTCTATTCTAACAAGTGGTTACAAAATTTATCAAGCAGGAAGAGGAGTGTATTTACATTTACATTGTTGGACATAAAAAATATTAATAATTAGGAGAGCGGATAGGAGAGTTAGAAGTTGACATAATAACTTGGAGATTCAAATCGGTCTAGCCTGTCCAGAGACCAGACGTCTGAGGAACTTGGAGTCTCTAAACCCTTCCACCATTGCGGCCTCCATACCTATTAAATTCCTACTGTTTTCTTCAATCTCCTCTTCCTAATCTTCCAATTATGATAAGTAGAAGGGGAAGCAACAATTTATTTAATTGTGTTTTTTTTTTATTATTGAATAAGTGTGAAATTTATATGCATACCCCATGTCTCATTTCAACCTGCAATTTAACTATGCATTTAGTCCAAACTTCCTAACTGTGACCCTAAAATTGAATTAATATATAAGTATAACTACTTTTGTTTGATACATTGTTAGATTCGTTATAACATGTATTTTCAAAATATTAAATTCTCACGAGTTTTAGTAATCCTTAATGAAAGATATTATGGATCAAACATTTTTCAAGTCAACTGTTAAAAGTCAAAAATGAAAATTGAAATAGGACGGAGGGAGTACATTAATTCGACATGATTGATTAGATCATCGTGTTCATTATTACCACCTAATTTAGTTATCGCGTCACTGTATTGTTCACGTCGATTTGATTATACAGACCATGTGTTCGTGGTTATGTTTCTATTTTTGTTGCAGGGGATCCATTTATTTGTATGCGTCAATTTATGTTTTTCAAGCTATTTATAGTTTGAACAACATATATCGTGATTGGATCAAGTACTGTTACAATTGTTGAAAATCCCTGTTTGACTTATGATATTGATGCATGATACACTCTTTTCTTCCAAGCAGTCGTGAATTTTGCAAAAAAAACTAGTTAATATTCCTGAGAATGATGTTACAATTTTTATATGATCTATAATCTGCAATAATACATACTAGCAGTTTTGTTGACATGAAATTTATATATTCTTGCTATAAATTATTTATTGTTAGAAGTTCATTAACTTGAAACTACGCATATATGGGTATGGCCGAATGAAATGTTTTACCCTATCATCAACAGGCCCAGTTAGCTCTGACTTTTGACACACTTGTACTCTTATATCTGTTTAAATAATTTCGAATTCGAGTCAACCTCACAACGAGCCTGAAATTAAAACTGAGTTGGGCTCTTTTAAACAAAAAACCCAGTTCGATCTCGTCTCGGATTTAAGCACGTATACGAGTCATTGAATTTGAAGTTTCAACACTATAATCAAACTGAAATCGCTATTAAATTTATGGGGATTATACAAATATACCCCTATATAATAAGGAAAGTGCAGATATAACGCTCAGTTAATTTTTAGTGCAAATATAACCCTGACTATTGAATGAAAGTGCAAATATAACCCTGTGATGCTATTTCCG
>JAULKM010100328.1:0-10544 GCA_032355605.1 Rubia tinctorum
TTGTGCTTTGTTGTGTGATTAATGCATGATTTAGACTAGGATGATCAACTAGTTGAAGATTGTGAATTGATTGTTTGTTAGGTTTTTGGTCAAACTCGAAAGAATTTATCATTTTATCGATGTGATTATTGTTGATTGACATTAGGTTTTAATTAGGGTTGAGAACTAATTATGATTGTTGATTGATGAAATTCTTAGATTTAGAATGAATTTGAAAGGGTTTGCCAAATTATCAATATGGCTCACTAATAATGATTAGCATGAAGGCCGATCCTTTTAGTAGTTATTAGTAGATATAATTGCGATATCTACATGTTTCTCGCTTTTATGACATTGTGGTAGTTGTGTTGGGTCTCCATGTTTATTGCTATTCTCGTGGAAGTCTATGACGCCAATCGTCTAGAGTGACCTGAGGGTAACAGTTACTGTGTGGCACCGATCGCCCACTGTAACTATAACTAAGGAGAGGTGAGAAATTCTTTCATTCTAAAGGTGTTGAGAAGTTATCCACAATATGTGGTTAATGCATAAAAATAGGATGATTAATCGATGATCAAAGGATAACTAGAAATGTAACCCAATTGCGCCCAAGACTCTTTATCATCTTTATTCTGTCTTTTGTATTAGTGTGATCGTAATTACATTGTCCTCTATAGTTGTTTGTTAATTTTGTAGTTTAAATTAAGCGTAGTGTTTTTCTAAAACCAAAGCCCCAACTTTGTTACCACACAAGTAGAGTGACTTCTTCGTGTGCTTTTTAACTACGTTAACACTTGATAAAACCCTTTTTTTCTCGTGGATGATCTCGGCTTGCTACTATCTACTTTCTAGTAGTTAACCAAAATTAGGGCTTATAAATACTATCTTTGAGAGGCACGATGACTGCCTCCCAAATTTTGTATGAATATCAAATTCTTTATGCAATAAATAATGTTGCCAAGTCTCTAATGCACACACAACTGCATAGAATTCTTTATCATAGATATGATAATTTAGAGCACCGTCCTTTAGCTTTTCACTAAAACAAGCTATAGGTCGATTCTCTTGCATAAAAACAGCACCAATGTCAACACCAGAAGCATTACAATGAATCTCAAAAGTACCATTAAAATCAGGTAAAGCAAGAACAGGAGCATTACATAATTATACTTTCAATTCATTAAATGCATTCTATTGATCAATTCATTAACCGAAACTGGAATCAAGTCAATCTGATGCTCGATGCCTCGCAATGGTGGTAGTCCATGCGGTAAGGCTTCCGAAAAGATATCTTCAAATTCCAGTAACATCTCAGCAAACCAACATCTCAGCAAACCATGGAGGAACATGCATATGTATATCCTCCTTGGTGAAATGACTCTTTAAAATGTAAGATTAAGACATGACAATGATTATAGAAGGCATAATTCACGTCCCTAATTTTTTCTAGATTCAATTGACAATTCATGTCTCATCATATAAACTGATGGTAAGGGACGAAGATGTGAAGATAAAACTTTTTGCGACTTTTAAGAATCATTCAACGACTTACCTTTCTTACTTGGTTCGGCCCTCCCTGGGTCTTTGTCAAAATTACTAGGGGTTTGGCTACTTTTAATAATTTTTGGCGGTGATTTTCCAAACCCTAAGTAGGGTTTCGATCGGCCCCTTCGGACTCGGACGAAAACTTTTCATTGTCGATTTTCATACGCCTCTGAGCCTCAATAACTTCCACTGGTGACAATAGAGTTAGTGTATACCTTTTTCTATCCTTAATCACAGTGATTTTTTTTAGTGTAACCATCATGCATAGATTTATGATCAAACTTCCACGGTATTCCTAACAAAATATGACTAGTTTCCATAGATATAACATCACATAAGACAAAATCATGATACATTCCAATGTTAAAGTTAACCATACATTGTTTATTAACCCTAATATTACCACTTCCATTTAACCAAATAAGTTTATGAGGTGATGGATGATTAATGATAGGTAAAGACAATGATTTCACAAGAATATTGGAAACAATATTAGCACAATATCCTCCATCAATAATCAGCAAACAATTCTTATCTTTCACAAGGAAACGAGTATGGAAAATATTAATTCTTTGTACCCAAGTTTTGGCCACTTGAGAGTGTAATGCTATCAATGTCACATAGTTACCTTGTGTTTCCGGACCTTGTTCACTATGATTATTTATGATAACCTCTTCATCTACATGTTCTTCCTCGCTTTCATATAAAGCGGGAATGTTAGCATATTCATCTTCTTCATCTCCTTCCTCAATGGTGACTAACACTAGAGCCTGGGTACAATTACTATAAACATGTCCTATTTCTTGCAATGAAAATAAGTAGGAGTGTTAATTGAAACCGAATTGATGAAGAAATAGGGGACTTACATGAACTCCTCGACGACTGTTTGTTTGAAGTCTGTGTTTCTGTCCTCCTATCAGTGGAGTTATAACTCAGATTTGAATAGGTCTGGACTGACTCACAAATGCCCATTGGCACCCCTTTTCCTTGGCCAAAACTTGGATTTTCGGAGTTAAACCCTAATCGTTGACTGGGGAATCTGTATTGAGATTTGTTTGGCTGCATAGTACTCTCAACCAACCTTGCTTTCATCAGTAAATATTCCATGGAGATGTGATTTTGAAGTTTTACTGCGTTTGAAGGTTCTCATGCAAGCCTTCAATTAATCAACTTTTGATGAATGCGTTGTGTTCTTTCATCCCAACCCTTCTCACGGTCAACTTGAGATCTTGCCAATATTCATCAACTGTGCTATTTCCTTGCTTCATGTTGGCCAAATAAGAATGTTTTTCCATCAGATAAGTAGGCAGAACATGATAATGGTGAAGCTCAGACTTCAATCTCTCCCAGGTGGAGATAAGTTTCTTCCCGACAAGTTGTCTCTTTTCTCTCAAATTCTTCTACCATTCATTTGCATAATGAGTGAAGGAATATTGTGCCACCTTAACCTTTTCTTTCTCCCTATAGTTGTTGAGATCAAACACATTCTCTATCCTTCGCTCCCAATCAAGATACTTCACCGAATTGTGTTGACCATCAAATCGAGGGATGTCATACTTCAATACCTTGATGTCTCAAGAAGAGTCTAAACTTGAACTGGCCCTCATTCTCCTTCGGGGATCATGATGTCTGTCATGGCGATGTCTTCTTGAAGACCCTCAATGTGATCCCCTTTCCGATTCATTGGAATCTTCATCGGAACTACCATAACCTTGGAATTTGTGGGAAAAATACATGAGGATCATTCTTCGTGGCTGTGGACTGTGGTGTAGGCAGTGCCATGGTGTTAATTTTTATCGTAAATCTCTGCACCTCACTCATAAGTGCATTGATGGCAATTCGATCGGTATCAACAGGTTCATTCGGTTGGAATCGATGTCGCTCCCAACTATCCAGAGCTTCATCTCATGGTTTTTCACCACGTATAATACTGGAAGTATTTGTCAGTGGTAGATTGTTGGGATTGCCAACAAAAGGCGGGACGAAATGATTATCGTCCGCGATCTCTGCTAAATTGCTAAGAAAATAAACGGTTAGTGTAAAAATCGTCCCCATTCCCTTTGTTTAGTAAGGTCACTCACAAAGTATATAACACTCACAAATCACAAGGCGAAGGCTAATGTAAGGGCAATCGATCAATTCACTGTTGTTTCAAAGCAAAATAGGAGAACAGTACTGCATAACTTATTTTGAAATTTAAAATATATAAAATCAAAAATAGGCTCTAAAATCTGGAATTAAAAATTCTACAAAGTATTAGGAACAAAACACAATCTGAATGGTACGACTCTGAGTTGTAATGAAGAAGATATGATCAAAAAAACAATGCTTTATATAGTTTTCAAATAACTTCCGAAATTTTTAGAAATTTTTCCGAAATCAAATTGGATTAGGACTTAAACCCAAATAACTCCTTGAAATGGATTTTAAGCACTCACTTTCTGCCCAAGGTGATTTTTTCAGATCAATTTCCCCATCTCAATTGGATTCGACTTCCTTTCCTTTTTCCAATTAGAATTTTGTTTCCATTTCCTTTTTCAAATCGGATTTCCTTTTTATTTTCTTTCTTTTTCCGCCCCAATTTCAAATTTCATACAATATATAACACTCACAATCATAATATTATTCCCCAAATAAATTTTATCCGTGTACAATTTCTATTTTTTTAAAAAAATGGCAAAACAGCCTTCAATCTTTTGAAAATTACAAAAGGGCCCAAATTTCCTATTTCAAAACCCCAAATCTCCGATTTCAAAATCCCAAAATACGCTGCCTTTTTTTGATTTTCTATTTTTTTGGAACAAAGATCGCCTATATAAAACTTGGAATGAGAAATCTGTGACAATTTCCTCTCGATTCAAATGAATTTCGAGGTATTCAAGAACGTAAGGATCAAGAATATGACACTATATGTGGAAAACGACACAAGGCTTTATTTTTTTTTGTATAAGGTGTGATCAAGAATTCAAGAACAATTTAAGATCACGGAATCAAAGAACTGTAAAGAAAACATATAGGATTATGAACATGCAATAATTTTTCAGATTAAAAATATCGTAAGCGCATAAACTGTATAAGCTACCTAAAAGCTATGAAACTGACCGGGAGGTGAAGGCGGATAATATTTGTTAACGCTCAGACCCTTCGATGTCCTCCTGACTCGATTAAAGAAGGTGAAGGCGGATTGTAATACCAAAGTATTCTAACTCTCGGACCCTTCGACGATCTTCGAATCTAGATTCAATCCTCCTACTAAGAAAGATCAAACAAACACATTTAAAATATGCACGAAAGAGTTTATAAATTTAAGACAAAAATTTAGAAAATAAATAAATGCAGAAACTCGAAACCCTTGAAGATTTTTGGCCACTGAGGTCTTTTGCTTTGCTCTCATACCAACTGATATGAATCTCTTTGTTGAGACTTTGAATTGCAGAGTTTTAGATCTTTCACTAAACGAGGAATTTTCCAAACCCTAGTATAGCTGCACGAATTGATCAAAATGAACCCTTGTGATCTTGAACAACTCGAGATAAGTGGAGCTAACTAGCCCGTAGGATTAATTCACAAATTGATAGTATTGATACTTAATAAATCCGTTGGATTAAGCAACAATGAAGAAAACTCGCAAGCAATTGAGAATATCTCCAAAATCTGAATATATGATTGATAAAAAGATGTAAAATATTTTGGACAAGCCCCCCTATTTATAGGGTAGATCTCCGCCATAAACCATAATCACAACTGGAAACTGAATCGACTTACGGAAGGTTGAAGAAGCTAAAACCATATCAAACTAAAATACCAAAAATAAATGGGAATCTATGGTAATCTGTTTGAATTCTTCAAGAAGTAATCTTGAAGAATATCACCTTATCTAATCTTACTAAATTTAAGTCTAATCAGAATAAAACTAAATGTTCTAAACCTAATGGACTGTATTTTCAAAATTTAGCTCTTCAAAGCCCACATGGCTGAGCAATCAGTCTAATAAACCCAAAATGAAATAATTTTACAAGAACACACTACCTCGTTAAAAATTCATTGGAAAAAAATATAGTGTTCTTCACGAAATCTTTAGTTACTCGACAAGTTTGAATAATTAATCCAAGCCCTAGCCGATTTGGTTTTGAGTTCTTCGTCATGAAGTTGGTCAAGAATATCATTCAATGTCACATCTCTAAGCTTCTTTTTTAACCTTGTCATCGGTCCAACCATGTCACTTAGAGGATTCCGAACATAACTCTTGATTATTTGATCAAGTTGTGGAATGTATTCATTTATGGTGGTAGTTGTTTTGGCATCTCCATCATATTCCTTTGTCCTAGCTACAGGGGTATCAACATTTGCATTTGCCAAATATATGTGTGCATTTGCCACCATTTCATTTTTCATGCTCACAAGTAATTTTGCAGTCATGACTATCAATGCAATGCCATGAATTTTTTTTGATGGTTTAGTACAATTTGTTTGTGCTTTCACACTTATATTCTTCTCATCTGCAATTTTATTTACATAAAAATTAATAAATAAATATATTTTTACCAAATTAAAATTACAAATACACGTATACTGAGAAAGCTAAGTCAATAATTGTTTTATAATAAAACAAGTAATCTACAATGTTCGTGCTTCAAAAATTTTAACAAGATAACTCATTAAATATTTTTTCTAAAAAACCTTAAAGAAAATTAAAACATAGTTTGGTGTATTTGATTCTCAACTCTTTATGTGAATCAATATGTTTTTCTTGATAAATTTTATGCTTAAATATATATGGTAATTTACATCAAATTATAGAGAGTTTTCTCATCTTCATACTCTTCATAATACTTAAAAAATTATTTTGTAAATAAATCTACCATGTGAAAATTATAACAATGTGTATAGATTGCCATCACTAGTGTAAAATACTCTATTAAATGTGGTTATATCGGACCATTAAAAGGACTTTTATTGTGCCTTCTCTAGCTCCGCCTTCTATTGTCCATCAAAAGAAGGCGGTCCCAAGAACCGCCTTTAAAAACGCCGACGAAGGAGGTTAAAAACCACCCTAAAAATCCAATAAAACCCCTCTAATAGGACTAGAAATAGTTTCAGAACTAAGAAACCCTTTCTTACCTTCCAAAACATTAGCTGTTGGAAACCAATCAGCTTCCGACATTGCAAAACCATATCTGTAAACCCTAATGCAAAAAAGTACATCAATTGATGAAAGCAGTTAGCATAACAAACACAACAACAACATCAATCAACACAACAACGATTAAATTGCACAACAGCAACTCCAGCGGCGGCTACGATCTCCGGTGGCAACGGCGATCTCCAGCGATGAAGAACTTTTCCTGTGACTGCAGGGAATTAAGCGTTGGTGGAATCCTGGTGCCAAAGCGATGTGATGGCGGAGAAACCGGTAGTGGCAGAGCTCGATCCCGCGGTGGTGGAGCTCGACTTGGCGGCGGTGATGGAGGCACTTGAGGAGGAGAAAGAAGGTAGGCGGCCGGGATGTTGTTGAGGCGTAGGAGAGGGAGAGAGAAGAGAGGCGGCGGTGGTGAACCTCTATCCGACGCGATGGAAGTGGCGCTGAAGTGGACGGAGAGAGAGGCGGCGGAGCGGCCGGATGGGGGAAATAAGAGAAGAAGGAGGGATGGAGAGGAGATGGGGAGAAGAGAGGGAGGCATTGGCTGGAGAGGATAGAAGAAAGGAGGCGCGATCGGAGAGAAAAGAGGGAAAGAAAGAGAGCCGATCGATTGCTGAAAACCCTAAGGAGGAAAAAGAAAATAAGGGGAAAATGAAGTGAGCTTGGGCCAAGCCCATTTAAAGATGGTTTTAACATTAGAACCGCCTTTCAAGTAAAAGAGTGAGCTAAGAAAGCATTTCCGAACTCGGAAATGCTTCCGGACCCCAATTAAAAGCAGTTCTAATGGCGGAACCACCTTTAATCGATTGTCACTAAAGGCGGAACCACTTTTAATTAATTTCAAACCACCTTTAAAGGGATTTCTGAACTCGAAAATTCTTCCTAGCCTCAATTATAGCCAGTTTCGATGGAATCGCCTTCTAACGCTACCTTTAATAGAGTTTTCTCTTGATGCATGATCAAAATTATAACAATTACCTAATGGGTGGATTCAAATTGCCATCATAGTAATGGATTATTGTTAATTGATTTTGTTTTCTACCACTATTATTTGTTGAGACCATTAATCTGATTACACCAGAAATTAATATCCTAAACAAAGAATTCTATATATTGTAATCAAATAAATTTTAAATTTTAGTATAATTTTTTTAAAGAAATGTCCAATAGTTTGACAAAGTATTGGAAATATAATTATTTTAGAATTGGGTTAGTCAATTTTAGGGAAGGAGTCAAAATAGAACTTTTTAAAATTATTATTGATATAGAGTATAAAGTATACATATTAAAATTTTGGAGGTAAGAGGCGGGGGATAGAAAATAAAAGGTTTAGTAGAACTGAATAGTAGGGAATTTCCCTATATCAAACTACTAAAACCTAGTTTGTAGAATTTTTTACTGCTCTTTCTTTTGTATTCACAGGTTGGAAGCTACAAGCTGTGAAGATAGAGAGGATGTAGCTCAATGAAGAAGAAAATGCTTGCTGCTGGAGTAATCTGGATATAATGGAGGAATGGAACAAATTATCTTGCTGCAGCTGCAGCTGCTGAGCCAGACAGTATGGAGTGTCTTAGTCATCTTCTAGAGGCAAAATTGTGTTTCTTTTAAAGATTCGCTATATTTTCTTTAGAAGTGAATATCCCTTGTGAGACTAAATTGTGTTTCATTTAATTATTCGCTAAATTGTGTTTCATTTAATGATTCGCTAAATTGCAACACAAGGTAGATATATGACTAAGTTTCTCACTTCATCTTTCACTGTTTGATAGCATTATATATTGTTATAAACTATGCAAACTGTGCATTTAAAATTTCAGATTGTATGAATTTTAGGCTTCTATGCCTCTTTAAGAGTTTTGGAAGCCCAATAAATATTCCACCACCTTATGGTGGTTTAAATAAAAAAAAGGTAAGAAGCCGGGGGAGGGGTGTCTAAGTGTAAATGCTTCATTTAAGGGTTTTAGTTGAGAATGTATTTTCATTTCGGTAAATAAGAAAATCAGCGGGCCAAACAAACTCGTTTTTCTACAATTTGATTTGTGACTTTAATTGCACTGGGTTAATGTTTTCTCTTTTGTCTTTGATGTTTATAAAATCCCCGTTGATTATTTGTTTTTATATACTACTATGTTTTTACTAAATTTGCATCTTTTAACTCGAACATTGATGTTTTAAACCAAAATCTTTACTTTTATTTAGTTTTTATGTGTTGATATTTTTTAAATTAATTTGATTATTTCATGTGCAATTTAATAAATTCTAGTTTCACTTAAATTGACGTTTTAACTTTTCAATGTTATGTTTTTAACATATATTTTGAATTTCATTTTTGCGGATATAAGATTTTTATTAAAGAATAACAATATTATGTGAATACTACTTCATTGTAATTAGATTGGATTCCTTTTTCTTTTCTGTATAGGTCTTTGTACCTCTACATAATGTACCCCAGAGCATGAATATAAACACACAATTATTACCCCATAAATTCTTCATGGTATCAGAGGCTAAAATCTTAAAACCTTAAAGAAAAATTTCGCTACAGTTTCGGAGCATCCGCCACTGCCCGACGTCCGCGAGTTATCTCCATGCGCCGCTGTCTCCGCCGTCCAGAGCTCCCCGCCCGTCGCCAGATCATCGTCTGCCGACGTTGCTCACCAGCTTCCGCTTTCTCCTATCCTTTGAACGTTCTTCCAGATCCGCACGCGTCGCTCCACAGTACTTTCACGAGCCGCCGCTGGTATTCCACGCGTCATCGCATTAACTTTCCCATGCCACCGATCTGTCTCTAACGCTGATCCGCATCCATGTCTGCACTTGGTTCTAGTTCCGATGCTGCTGAGCAAGCCCGCATCGCTGCTGAAACTGAGGCTAAGAAGCTACAGAATCTCAATGTCACCGATGTGATTGCAACTTTACTCAAACAGATGCAATTGCAATCTGGATCTAGAGGATTTGTCCCTACTGGTCGATCTCTGAATGACCTTTACTTTATAAGTACTAATGACGGCCCCGGTTTGTCAATATGTCCTGTCATTCTGAAAGGTGAAGATAATTACCTTGAATGGTCTAATGCAATTTGTGGTGCTATTATTGACAAGAAGAAGATTGGTATCATTGATTGAACCATTACAAAACCTCCAGATAATCATCCTGATTCAGTTAATTGGCCTGGAATTACTGCTACCATAGTATGTTGGATCATACAGACTCTAGATATACCATTGTGTTCTTCCACTAGCTATGATTCCACAGTTAAGGAATTGTGGGATGATCTTAAGACACGTTTTACCCTTGGTAATGGTCCAAAAATTCAACAGATGTGTGAAGATGTCGGCAGAATGGTTAGACTATTGTCATTTATTCTGGCAACATGAAGAAGTTGTTTGGTGATTACAACTCCCTTCAACCTTCTTTAATTTGCACATTTGAAACTCGTAAACCACCGTGCACTTGTAACCATGCTTCCAAGAACGTGAAAAAGATATGATCTACCAATTTTTTATGGGTCTTGATGAAGACTATCACACCTTGCGATCCAACATGATGACCACTGATCCACTTCCACCAGTCATGCATGTATATGTCCTTGCTGCTCAGGAGGAGAATCAAAGAGCCATTGTTCGGTCTCACGAGACTTCGACTAACTCTACGGCGTATACTGCACAATGTTCACCACCTCCAGGTTCTTCGACAGTTTTTCTCACTTCAACTGATTGCAAGAATTTGATCTGTACATTTTGTAATCGCAAAGGTCATGAAAAAGATACCTATTTCAAGCTCATTGGAGTACCATATTGGTTTAAATAATTGAGCCAGAAGACTAAGAATATGGGGCTGAATAAGCCGACCGCCACCATCGGGAACGGCGGACAGGTCA